>DVQM01000410.1:0-17973 GCA_018231645.1 Heliconius ricini | reverse complement strand
TATATATATATATATAATAACTATTTAACTATAACATTAATATATACATTTTAAAACAAAGCATGTTTTCAGTTCCTTAAACGAATTTTCAATTTCGATACTTTGTAATAATAATAATCGACAGTTATTTAGGGACTAGTTACTAGTGCAAGCGGAGCCACGTGTATATACTAGTTCCTATATATAAATGTTTACAAAAACATAAAATCCATTGAAACACAATTTATATCCAATTAGATCAAGAAACGATAGTTTACGTCCGTTTTTGCGTAAGCGTTGACGTCGGGCCCCTGCATTGTATAAAGTATGGAAGTTCTATGAATCTTAAAAAAAAACATCCTTTTATTGCATAAAAAGTGAATGCTTTATATTTTATATTTTTATTTCTTTTGCTATTTCATTTTATATTCAATTATTTTGGTCTAGTGTGACCTAGTGTAACTAGTGGTCGCCCGCCCGCAACTTTGTTTATGTGAATATTAGTACGTAAATTGGAATTGGAATATCGAGGAATTTCTCTCTCAGTGCTCCCATACAAATCTTTCGGATTCCAGTGGTTTCGCTAGTCCCTAAATAAAGAAACGGTTTTGTTTCATAATAAAATTGGATAGAATAAAGTGATTTCTTAGCCTACTAACTAAAAATATCTTTTTCACTTACGGATAAAACAGTCCGTCACTTAAAGTTATTCACGTTATGCCTCTTCTTATCTTTTCTTCTTTCTAAAGATTAGAAAAGTACAAAAAAGAAAAGTAGAAAAGTTAAAAAAGTACATAGCGTGGATTGTCGTAATGCATGTCCTTTCCACGTTCACTGTTTTATGTTACTAATATATTTACTCCTAGGCAACAGAATACATTAGTATAATGCAAACTATGCATAATTTGTGCAACAAAGTTATCTACGCATAATTAACAAAACAAAATTATCAATTATCAACAAAGTTTTCATTCTGTTGAGTTAGAATCGAATCCACAATCGACGCGTTTGCAATTTACTATGATGTTTTTGACGTTTTAAGGACGGGGTGAATTTTCACAAAGAAAAATCTATTATCACTATATAACACCGTTATATCTAACATGTGTCGGTCCATAAAATTGGCTATCGTAAACCATCTAGCTATGCTGGTAATGATACCGACTCACATTCAAAGATAAGATGCTGAGATATAGCGAGAGGAAACTATACGTTATAGATAGTTTTTTGTTATCATAT
Organism: Heliconius ricini; assembly: GCA_018231645.1. Classification (NCBI taxonomy): domain Eukaryota; kingdom Metazoa; phylum Arthropoda; class Insecta; order Lepidoptera; family Nymphalidae; genus Heliconius; species Heliconius ricini. Next base: position 16,755 of record DVQM01000410.1, on the reverse strand, counting down.
ATTTTAAAAGCCTTAATGCTTTAGTGATATACTAGTTGACAAAAATAATGGTTGTAGGTTCAATTTCTGAATCTTATTGATTCAGGAATTGAACGACGTTAACTCGATTTCAAATTTAAAAGAAAAAAAAATAAAAAAAGAATTTCTTATCAGGAAGGTTTTTTAAAAATAAATGTATTAAGCTTTAATATAATGTGTCAATAAAAGGGCGAAGCGTAAGACACGGAGTGTTTTATCACTAAGTTCAGTCTGCTTACATTTTTAGTGAAAGTAAACTTATAACACGTATACCTTTGAAATTTACGATTTTATATTGAAAATTCAAACAAAAAAAAACAATTTCAACGCAATTAATTGAAAAAAAAGAAGCATTTTTTTCATACAATTCAAGTTTTACATCATAAGTGAGTAAGTGAATGCTAATTAACTCGTTATATTGCTGATAGGAGGAATGCGATGGTATCACAGAATAATGACATAATGACCGCGTAAGTAGACTCCGCTTGAACAAGTAGTCGGGACACGGCCGTAATTGGCCACAACTCTACAAACTAGCTTCGTACGTGGAAACTAGTAGATAATATAAAAAAATATTGTTTGAATGATATAAATAATGTAAATAATAATATAAGCGTGCTGTAACGAACTTTCCGTCTAATTTTCGAGACATTACACGTAAAGTGGCAGATCTCAACGCCACGCTTTGTTACTTAATCGGCGCAAATTTATTCAATTCATTCCCCAGAATGAAAATTGAACCTCATGTATTATAATGTTTCTATAAAGTAAAGTGTACCTTAAATTGATTTGCTTTAAAATGCATGTATTTTTTTAGGTTAACTCTGCATCCCGTACATAATAAGGTAGGTTTCCTGGGAACCTAGCGCTAGGACACTCCGTCCCCATAAGGACACTCCCCACTCTCATTTTCATGAGGCATTTCGTGTTAGAGAACGGGAATCAACGTCACGCTTGGCCTTGTTAGCAGAGTGAGGAAATTAAAATATTACACATTTCATTGTGTGGGAATCGTACCCACGACGATGCGTTTATAGCGGCAAACTCGGGCCCATGCGCCACGACGCCGTTTATAATGTAAATTATACTACATCATTTATATATTTTTACATAACTTTCCTACATGACAGCTGTCAACCATTTTTTATTGAAAAAAAAACCAATAAAACAAACAAATTTTTCCACAACTCCAATTTACACTAAAAACTTTCATAATCAAAATTCACCTCACGATTACGCAAACAAGAAAGAAATATGTCAAAATACTATGCAATAAAATTTTATAGCCCATCAATAAAATGTGTGTGTGAATTATCATAAATATCAACACAGTTATGGTTAGTCCTCTAAAGGAATTCTAGAATTATAAACTAACCAAAACCTAAGTTAAACATTGAAGCTATGCTACATTTTAATATGGTTTTGCATTAAGAAGGCTGTAGTGGTGGAGCGGCATAACTGAAACAGGGCTTGTGGGTTCGATTCCCAACTCCCAATTGAGATCCCAATCGATTTCACACTGGCAACAAGACAAAGTCTGGCATCGAATATAGAATAATTTTGCATGTAGTCAGGGTAGGGTAACAGAACAAAGAAATGAAAATAAATAATTCCCTCAAATGGAATCAAACTTACATTTTCACTACATTTTCGGTCAGACAATGCACTACATAAAACAACACAATAAACATATTCAATAGTTAAATTCAGTAAATGAGATGGCTGAACACAGCTGTAATATGACCGACTTTCTAGAAATAGCCTGATAGCATCTAATTACCTAGGTATTTGTGAATGGGTTTCGGTTGAGGCTGACATGAAAAGCCCATACCGTTTACAATTTTACGTCGATCTATAAATTAACTAATGAAGAAAATAAATTTATTGTGGAATATCGATTTTTTAGCTCTTACCTAGCTTGTTTGCTGTTGCGTCGAATACAAGTATATAACAAGAGCCTAAAACTTGTAAAAGTAAAAAATAATGTAGAAAAAATTGTTAGTCTTTATTTCCTACACTTTTTGATTTTCTAAAAAATATTATTTTATAGAAAATAAGTGAAAAATTCCATATGGTGTTTTTCATATAAAGGGTAGGCACGAGAGACATATTATCAAGTTTTATTAATTACACTCCATTCTTACTATTTGCCCACATCAGAGACCTCGAGTGCTCAGTGAGGAAACCCAACACTGCATTTTCTTAACTCTAGTTAGACAGCTTGCTTTTTATCCGACTACAGTGAAAAAGACGGTGATGTTTTTAGCCCGTATGTATGTATATATGTGTCCGTTGTTTTGTTCCCTTATAACTAAATGTTAAACAATAGCACCGATTTTTATAAATGATACGTCATTGGATTGGGCTTGATGGCGTGAGTGTCGCTGGATTATATCAATTTAGTTATATGCATTCGAGTTTTTTGTTTTCTTCTTTTTTTGTCTACTCTCTGTTTCACTTGTTTTTCTGTCTAACTCTATTTACACAAAATCGGGGCCCGTCGCTTTCATAAATGAAAAATTATATATCATTCCACAAATATATCATTCAATATAAGAAATATTTAACTCCTTATGTTTTATCAATTAGCGGTAACATAAATATATTTTTCCATATAAAGAAGAATCTAAAATATCTCGTCGTTATTATATAGAGACCTGGTTAAACCATAAGAGGTGTTCACACGATTTGAAATTAATTATAATTTCCATGGAAGTACCGTCTGAATGCGCTTCAATGTCGTAATCGGTGACATACGAACACGTTACTAAGATATAAAAATGGTAATTAATTCTACATTATACGTATATACCATTTATGTCAATAATAATTTATAGTAAGGCTAGTTAATAATTTGTTGGTTTATTGAATGTTTATTATAAGAGACGGATGTCCAGACAGAAAAAACAGCTTCGGCATTTTCCCTATTTTTGAGATATTACGTGTTGAATAACCGAACTCAATGCCGCACTTTGTTACTAAAAGGACAAAATACAATCACTTCCTTCCCCCTACTAGAAATCAAACCTACAATGGCTACGTGTCAGTAGGATGCTGTGACGCTGTGCCACAAATGCTTCTATGATGGGTGGAATGTGGTAAAAGAGTTTTTTATAGCACTAGGTTCCCTCTGCCTACTTTGAAATAAGAGTGATACATCGTGAAGCTAAATAAAGCTGCATCTTTAGGATATGACCAAAAAAATAAAATGAAGAAGTATTAAATATCAAGAAACACAGCCGATTGAAGACCAAAGCCATCACAATTATTACCAAATGCAAGTGCACCCAGTTGCAGTGTCGATTATCACGTTCAAGCTAATGCTAATGCCCAAGAGTTCGCAATATGTTAGCGCTCTCACTATCGAAACATATAATTGACTACAAAACACCGAGTAATAAGCGAATATACTAACTTAAATTCCCTTTATCAATATAAGCTTTCATCGTTAACCTTTAAAGCTTAATAGATAACCCAACGGCATTATAAGTTTAGAATAACGCAAGATTCTGAACATTTACTTAAGGAAGTTTCAGAGATAGGGCTCGTTCCATACTGTCGATATATATCTTATGCAGAAAAATATTAATTTAACTATGATTAAACGGTAACTTTTTTTCTGCATGTAAAATCCTGCTATAATAAAAACTTCTTCCTATCGCTAAATATTGCTCCTATATATAATAAAATAAAGTACACTTTTGGGCTGTAACTTACAGAAAAAAATGTATACGGCTTTTTAGTAAAGTTCCTGTACCTTCTACACGATTCTATATAGTTTGAAAATACAATTCGACTTAATAGTTGTAATATAATAGATCAGCTTAAACTAAAAAAAATATGTTTTTAGTGTCGTGTGTTTCCTGCTCAGGAAAATCTCTGCTGGGCTTCAATTTTCATATATTTTATACGTAAAAACATCGATAGAAACTTACGAGCACATACATCACACATATTTTCAAAAGAAGGATTTCTTATCTAGATTTAGATCATTATATCTGTACTTTTTTTAGTTAACACACCGTACAAGTGTTAACCACTTTTTGTTATACTCTGTTTAACATTGAGTGAAACTGGTTGCAATTAATTGATCTAATGGTATTGATTTCCATTAAATTATGTTTCACAATGACATAAAAGGTTACTGACACATGGTTATGGCTTTCAGTCACTAATTGTAAAATCGGAAAGCCCTGGATTCGAGAGCTAGAAGTGGACTGTTGCAGTAGATTGTTTTTTATATATTTATACTGTTTTTGAGGCCAGTCGTAGCGCAGCGGCACGAAGTGTGACTGTAAAACCGACTAGTTGTGGGTTCGATACCCACTCGAGGAGATGAAATATTTACTTAAACTTATATTTCCATTTCTGCGCTCTGGTGTCGAGGTTACGTTGAATTCTGCCACTTAACACGCAATACCTCCAGAATTTGGCAGAAAGTGGGGAACGGAGTGTCTTAATATTAGTTTCCCTGTGCCTTCCCTGTTGTGTGCGAAATACAGCGTGAAGCGTTATTTTTTTTTTATTATATCACAATGAGAAAAAAAAACCAAACACGTCTCTAATACATCACTATAAGACATCAACTAAGTAAATTCAAAACTATCTAAGCTCATTATTATTCATGTTTCACGTCAACCTATATCAAAGGTCACACGTTCCATCCCTCAGATATCCTTTAGCAAGTGTAATCCCGCCTTTAGCGTGAATGTCAGAAGGTACTCACTTTCACAAAATGATTTACAATAATCTATGTAGTAGTAAATTAGATGCGAGGTCTATTTACTGCACAGATAGTCGTATCTAACGCGCTTCTGGTGTGACCTAAGCTTTCTCCAGCGTACATAGTGTTAAGTGAATTTTGCATGTCTTATGTAAACTTGTTATAGGACTTTTACTTAGTTATTTATTTGAAATTTTTTCCTTTTTTTTCATATAAAAGATATTATATAAATACCGAATTCTACAGTTTTCCGATAACAAATATAAAAAATGTGACATTTTATTTTTATTTTGTAACATTCATATTGTTGTAGAACGGAACGCAACGTAATTTCAAACCAACAATCCTTCCGTACAATAAAATACTATGTAAGTTTTTTGTCTTCAATTTTTAATTAGCACGGATTAGTCCTGAATTCGCTTGTAGCGAACATTTATGACCTACGACCATTTTTAGTTTACAATCTTGGATCCAAACAACATTTAATGATATAACAACGAAAAAAAGACCATTTAATAGCTACCGTAGAAGTGTTGAAATTGTATATTTTGTATCGGAAACATAAATAATATCATACAAAAAAAGAAAACTATTAGATAACTGTCATCGAGCTCAAAAACTCTAATGGGTATACGAATTTGGTTGTAAAGGAGCTCTCTGATTGGTCGGTTCGTCGTAAAAAACGACAGAGGCACAGATACTTACGTTTTATTACTGCGTTTTAATTTTATTCTCAATAATATTCATCGATTGATTTTGATACGTTACGACGCGTGTTAACATTGTTTTGTAATATATACTAGTTGCAGGTTTTTGGTTTTTGTCTGTTGTAATAGTTGTTTTTTTTTATTTTATTTTTTTTATTTATTGGGCGGATATTGGGAAACAGAGTGTCTTTGTTATGTTTTTTTCTGTATACACACAGCAGGTGTTTGCGGGATATAGCGTGAAGCTACTTTTTATTTATTTATTTTATTTTCACGCTCTATTTTTGGGTTAATCTGAGATAAAATAATGATTAGTCTTCAGGGGAACTCGAAATCGTTTATTTTTAGTATTAACTAAAATATTGTCTTATATTTCAAATAGTTACTGGGAAAGCATGGATCTTAAAATTAGAACATAATACTAATTAGAAGTTTTGTAATATGAGAGAATATTTTCATCTTTATTACCCAATATAAAAACGTGTTTTTCTTACTCTTATACTCATAAATAAACCTTATTAAAAGTATAAACAAACAAACACTTTGACATACAAAAACATACATAAAATAACAAACATACGAAACTTGATTTCATTAAAATTTATATACACAACGACAACCACTACTGTGCATCAGTTCGGATTACATTTTATGATTATTTTATTAAGAAATGGCTAAGGTTGTGTAATTAAATCTAAAATGTGGCTTCTTTGCCTAAATCTTCTTAAATAAAGGGCAAATCGGTCGAAATATGTAAAATTGTGGGTTCTTTTATTTAAATTCCTTGTAAATGGATTATTTTGAGATGTGTTGAAATTTTGTTTAAATGTGCAAGTGGTCGTTGATACAAATCTCCTTAAGTTTTTTTTTAACTTTTTAGTATCTCGCACATAGTAAAATAAACAGAAAGAAAGTCAAATAATAAAAAGTAGGCTTTGCATTTTTAATTTACATGAAATTTTCTGATTTTAAGCAGACATTTTAAGCTTTCCTTTTGATTCAAAATTGTGCGAAATATTAGTGATAAGGTACTACTAAGTAAAAGTAAACCAAGATCAATAACAAATTAAGACGTTTATATTCAAATTGTCTTTACAAATGTACTGTAAATAAATATCGATATACCTTCCAATAATATCCTACGGCTTACACTTCATTATGATAATATTATTCTATAGCCAATGTACCAATAGATTCATCGATTATAATATAATTAAATGAACGGTCTTTGATGTGGGTCGTAAGTTCGATTTATTTATATTTATTTTTGGTTTCCTTAAAACAATTTATGTATAAAACAGGGAAGACACAAATTCCTTCCACAGTATATACTTAGGAGTAATTTAAGCATTTATTTTTCTTTTTTCCTTGTTCTACTATACCTTTACAAGCCCCTTTGATTTGGCAATTTAAGTGCATAGAAATGTCAGTAATGTCAGCCCTACCGAAAGCTACCACCACTGAGGACAGGAGAACCGATCTTATGTTTAAATAAAAGTGTGAATCTGTTAATAATTTCTTAGGCCTATCTATTTCAGGTCTGAGGCAGTTATTCCAGATTCTTAATTTTTAAGATCGAAGAGTTGGAGGTCTTATAACTTGAGCCGTATCCTATAGTATGCGCTCACTCGTCTCACCGCTATTGTTGCCAATAAAATAGCAAATTATGCAATGCCACGGCACTATACACTATTGAATATGTATTTTTGTATACAATGCTTAGCATTCACATAGACGTAGAATATTTATACAAAACGAAACGTGTTGGATTTCGTTCGTATTCAAATATTAGTTTGGTAAAAACAAAATATAGGGAAATTATTTGTATTCACACTCAGAAACGTCGATTAGTTAACTAATCACATAGATTTAGACTTTATGTTGTGTTAAAATCGATTTAATGATACATCAAAAAATTATTTGCGTCTTTGTTAGTGATTGTTCTCGTAAATAATGTACATAAAGGTGCTTTAAAGTATAATTTTTTTTTTTTCATAATTTTGTTAATATGATTTTTTTTCGTAAAATTTGGCGTGTAGGGAAGATTAGGAAGTGTAGAGGAGCACTAATACGAAAAAAAAAAGAATTTTCACTTGTATCTATCTCTTGTATCTATTCACCCAAACAAAGTTACAGGCGACGATTAGTTTCATACAAATATATACGTATGTACCTTTAATTATCGACGTTTTTTCCCTCACATTTTTAAACCGTTACATCATTCTACGCATAAAGCTACAATACCTTTATATTATGATGTCCATTGTTCGCTGTACAATTGATTTTTTCAACAGTAAGTGAGTTATTGCATTTTTAAAAACCGAATTTATATGCATCTTATAATATTATTAAAATAATTAAAATGCAAGAATAATAAAATATAATCGTTTTGTTGGTAAGCAGGGGGGAATTATAAACAATCCGTTCTTGAGACATTCTGTGTTGAGTGGCGGAACTCAGCGCCGCCGTTTATCTAATAATAATTAGTAACATTTTTTTAGTAAATAAAATAATATTTTATTCGAACTCACCATTTATTTATCACTCTGAAACTATATTATTATATGGTAAATATTTGATTCAACCAATGATTTGTATGCGTCAAGCGTTTCGTACATTTAACGTAGCTATATAGTGGGTATGTACGAAGTCGATGTACCCAGTGGCATTTTTGCATTGAGAGGTCAATCATTGTTATGCGATACACAAACTTTTGTACGCGTATCCGCCAACTTCTATTATAAAATTATCTAATATAGTTTAAATTGGTTAAGTTAAATTTTAGTTTATCTCGCATATCAGAGAAACTAGTGCTTAGACATTGGGTTCTAACTTCCTGTAATATTATATGAATTTACATAACATTTTATAAATCTAAAAATAAAAAATACCTTAAATAATTTCAAAGATGTCCCTAATTTCGGAAAATCGTTTAAATAATTTAAGGCATTTTTTATTTTTAGATTTATAAAATGTTATGTAATTTCATACAATATTTACGTATGTAATAGTGTTCAACACACAGTGTCACGGAATATGGGCGGTTTGTTGGAGTACGAAGTGCTTAACCACTAGTTTCTTTTGTCTCAGTCTGCTGAAAATGCGTGAAAAAGAGTGAAATTGCTTTTTTTATTTTTAACAATAACCTCATAATAATAACTCGGTCCATACCTGAAACAAACAATGAAATTTTAATATATGAAAATTAAAAGAAAAATAAAGGTCGGAGCGATGAATTATATTCCAATCGTATAGCTAATTAATCTCTTTGGAGGCGTGCTCTAAATTATGCCTTTGTATTGTGCGTAGGTAAAATTTAAGGTCTTGTATGGTACAAAACATAGAATCTAATTTCTTTTTCTTAGTTTCACGTTTTATCTCGTTTTTCACGTTTTATCTCGTTAGGCAGTGATAATCTACTCTACAAAACACTTCTTTCTTTGCATTCCGAACACGGAACTCGATATTTTGTTAACTTTATTTCTATTGAGCAGAAATTTAATCTGCACCACCTTATAGTTGCATTTTAACATATTAAGCAAGAATAGATATACCATATATACTTAATACTTGAAGGAATTATTTTTTTTTTGTATTTTTCCAAAAAAAACCCCTCGCACTGACAAACAATAAAGCAACACACAATATCTTTAAAAAAATGCGAAAAATAGCTGATGAAAAGTCGTAAAACTAGATTGCTTTTGCATATCCCGAAGCTAAGAAAAAGAAAAAAAACATAAAAACGCTTCTTATTTATACCACACACCTTCATCTGCAAATCAAATTAACGACCACGCAGGACCCTCCGGATGTCAGCACTAGTTCTGAGTCAGTGGTTTTGTTTAGTTATTTGTCGAGCTTGTACCGAATATGATGGGTTCAAATTCAATTGAGATTATTTACATTTATATTATATCTACAAATATATTACCTACATTATAGATTTTTTTGTTGATTTATTTGTTATAAAATGTGAATGGCCTGCACTTGTCGCTACTATTGGGCCACACATACACTAGTGTCATTAACAGTAGGTAGCTGGTACCATTATCACTGAGATTGGTTGGTGAAGCAACACTCACTTCAATCAAAAGTTGATAGGTTTGCAGATGACCTCCTTCATTCTGTGTGGACACAATTTTGTAATTATTTTAAATAACCTTTCATTACCAGTACATTATTATAGTGATGAATGAAGATTCGGTATCGATTTTAACTTAAAGCTTTAATCTCAAATATTTTATATGTATATGCTTATATGTTGCATATTCAAGTCAGTTATGGTAAAAGCTTATTTTTAAAATGAATAATATCATTTTGTAGACAAAGCTTAGTTATTTAATTTCTCGAGCATCAATAAATAAATTAAAATAAACAAAAAACTTTAAACATGTATGTACAATTTTTAGTGACGTAAATAAAGAAAATTTACATTGAAAACACCGTTTCCTCTACTTTCAGTCCAATTATTCTATATTAATAAAGGCCCGTTCAGCGGTACAGTCAAAAACTATAAACACGACAACGATTGTGGCTTCGACTTCCACTCGGGCTAAATTATTTCAAAATTTTTTGCTCAGGTAACAACACAGATGCATTGAATTGAGACTCTCAATACGAGACGTTGCTGTCTCGTAAATTGAAATATGCGTGAAAAACGAAGTGTCCTAACACTATATGCGGGATATACCGCGAAGTTAAAGAAAAAGAACCACAAAGCAAAATAATTATAATCAGTATCATTGGTTACAACTGAGACGTGTAATGACTTCAGTGGTAACAAGCCAACCGTCACGTACGGAACACTTGCACCTACCAATATACCGTCTCGTCACGATCGTATACTATCTTTTGCTATGTAATCATTGTCGTAGTTATGTGCTGGTAAATATTAATTTTATGAATTTTATAGGAAGTCGGAAAAACACATAACATAATCAACAATTAAAAAATAATTCAAAATCTATACAGATCTATACTATACAATAGAGGATTCAAGTTCTAAGTTTTACAAAATTTGGTTATTTTCGCAAATCGTCGTCGTTGTTTACTCGGAAATGCCTGACATAAATAACGCTGATTTTCTGAAATCCTGGAAAAAAAAATTTACATTGTTAAAAAGTGCATTTGTAAATAACCATATTTTTTTATGAAAAAAAAAGGTGTCCAATTAAAATCAAAGATGGTACCACTTTAATAACCAACTACGTGATACCCAAGTTAGATACATAATACATAAAATTAAATATATATTCCTCTAGATCAAACTTAACTCCGCTAGTTTAAGGCGCCAGTGTTAAAACTTTGACGGTGCCGAGTGATTAACATACAATGCCTTGCTACAGAACAGTGACAGATATGTTTCCTCAAACACAAACGAGCGGCCATTTTGTTTTGGATTACACGAAATGGCGTCCGACTATAAAATCAAATTGTATTACATAAGTAAATTCTAATAGGAATAAAGAATATGATAGTGTGTTCTTTTTAAATATCACTGTGCTAAATAATTAATATACTTGAATATACAAGGAGGAGAGTAGAGTGATTAATCACTAGTTTTCTCTTCGATTATGGGAGTTGCAGAAAATTTTAAAATCGAACACACAATGACGTCAAAATCCTGATACGCTTGCTACAACTTATTTATGTTAGCATGCCCTGTAGAGAGGATAATTGTTAAGAATGATAATAATTTCTTAATACAGAATGCTATTTATTTTATTTTTCTAAAGACTTTTTTCCTTCGTATGGTATTAGGTAAGACTTTTTAGTGAATGCCAAAAATATTGAAAATAGTTTTTTTTATCAAATTACAGTATTCAAAATACTTTAAAATCATGTTTCAAAGAATCCACTGTTACAAATCTCACGTGCGTCATTAAATTGTCATTTCAAACAAAATATTAGCAAAAAACAAAACGACTTACTGATTGTTGCGGACAACGAAAACACAATTCTCATTTATTGGTGTGTATTCCATTCCAGTTATTTCGTTTCTTTTAATTTAAATGTACTGTGTGTAAATGGATTTTTTATATTTATTCTAGCATGTTAAGTAACACTACATTAAATTGAACCTACGACCCTTAAAAATTCAAACAATCTAAGATAAAAATTTCGTTTACAACATTTTTGCTCATACGTTGTGTCCATCGATCAGTGGTCACGATTCTGTAGGATATATACCCGTTCTCATGCTTGCTATATTTATGAAGCTGTAATGCTGCACGTATCGAATATTTAAACCATGATTTAGATATATCATATAGTAAAAATAATGCCTAAGAGTTTTTAGCTAAAAAAATAAAAAAATTATAATGACTGAAAAAGGAAAAATTATACAGTTTTGAGCCATTATGGCGCAGTGTCTTCTTGTCTGACTGAAAACGCAGTGTAGATGGATTTAATCACCACTTGGAGAAATGATTATATTTAATTTTTCCTCTCTAGAAGACAAAACGTAGCATTGAGTTCCACCACTCAACACGAAATGTTTTGAAAGTTTGGCAAACGGTGGGGGACGGGGTGTCTTAACTAGGTTCCCTCTCCCTACCCTGCTGTTTCACTAAAGATTTATGTAAGCACAGATTCAATAAATACATTTACAAGTCCATATATTACGAAATATAATATTTTAAATGTTTCAGCCATATATTTAGTTGTACGGCGTCGCGATCACGAACGTACTTGCTTATTCTCAAAACTAATATATCTTGGATTATACTTTGTTCGTCTGTTAACGTACAAATGTCGATACAATCTTTGTCATTTAAATATTATCATGTTAATAATATTTTATGTTTTTAAATTGCTATTTCATATTAAGAAGAGAAAAATATTTTCGATTTTTTTTGATTTCTAAAATAATTTGTTAGCTCTTAAATCTTATAATTCGCAGTAAAGTTAGTTATGTGTACCTTTGTTCTCCACTTTTTGCCTTTACTAGATACATTGTGTTTTATTTTGTGGAATTCAACGCCGTGTATTTTATAATTTTAACAGTGGGAAATTGTTGTATAATAAAATAACAAATTGAGATTGTTCTAGCACAGATCACGTCTCTGCTATCATCTTGCAGCATCACAATTTATCTTGTCTTTAGATAATGTACCATTAGAGTTTTTCATTATAAAATACCCGTATGTATAAACTAACGACTACAAGATATACCTGTTTAATATATTATGCGGACAAATTCTTTACATAAGGCCGTCGTGGCGCAGAGGCACAAGCATGGGACTGTAATCGCTACGGTTATGGGTTGAATTCCGGCTCAGAGGAAGGATATATTTTATGTTTTTATTTCCTTGTTCTGGTAACGTAGGTAGAAATATGTTTTTTTTGTTTATTTTAATCTGGGTTGGGCCAACACAGTGCAAAGCCTCGAGAATTAAGTGGAAAGTGGGGAACGGAAGCAACCTAATGGGAACGGAGTGTCATCTCACTGGGGTTCCCAGGTTCCCAGCCTACCATGCTATGTGCGAAATGTAGTGAGGCTTAAAAAAATTCTTTACACGCTTAGTTATGTCATTTTGTTCTTTTCAAATTATAACGTGTGTTGCGTAATTATATAAAACGGCTAATATCAATAGAATATCATTACAGCAAATCCCTATATATAAAAATCTGTAAGTAAACAATCAAACGTCTCTTGTTTTTTTTTTCATCTTTATGGTTCAAATGTTTATGGTATCAGATTGTACTCTATTCAATTAAACGAATTATCAAAATCCAACTATCTACTATATTAAAAATTATACTCTATCTCTTCCAGCACATTCGTAGATTAAAAAATTTAACACTCCATTCATTTTTTTCGTTCATATTACAAAAATATGTGTTATATTACGGAACTCAACGCGTGGTCTTGTCTTATTAGAGTAAAAATTAATTTAAATTTATTTAATGCCCTGAATGGGGATTGAAGCGATAACCATGGTGTTTTCTCACTGCTTTTAGTATTTTTTACTATCAACATTCGTATTTATAACTGTTATGTAAATAACACTTAATAATACCTCAGAACAGAGCAATTGTCTCAAAGGTTCTTCTGAACATAAAAACATATTTAGCGATAAAAGAAAAAGGACAAAAATTGATTTATTTTTTACGATTCCCAGTCGCAATGATTACTCTACAGACCTCAGTTTCCGCTATGAGCGATAGGTATAGAACAATAAATTGTGAAAGGGATATCAATTTACTTTACTTATGTCGTCTATTTATAGTTTTGTGTGTGATATAGGCGAAACAAAATCGATTTTTAAGTTTTTAATATTTTCAGCTATAATTATTAATTTGTTTTAGCTTCTTTATCATATCTTAAAAAGCGATACAATACTTAATTGTCTTATTTCTGTATTTAAAAGAGAAATTTAATAGGTTATATATAAAATTAGTTTTAAAAGTTACAGATATGCTCAATTATCTTTTAATATTCTAAGTTATGCCATTATTAGCATTACTTCCAATCTTCAAGGTTCCCAGGTTCCCTCTGCCTACTTCACTATGTGCGAGATACATCATAAAACTAAAAGAAAAACAATAAATATAAATTTATGTTTATTTTTCGTTCATTCCTTCATCACATACCTTGTTCTATACTTGCAAGAACACCGGCTAATGACACCGGGTTGCGGTTAAACCATCATTAAATATATCTCGTTCTGCTCTCAGGCTGCGTAAATTAAAGCAAGTGGCTATATCTATATAGAACGTGATCTCAATCATAGTTGGATCCAACTAAAATTTGTGATGGTAAAGAAAAACGGTTGAAAGTTTTGATTTGTGTATTCATATTGTCATTCTATAGGCCAGTTTATTCTAAATTTTTAAAATCAGTTCCACGCTGTATACCACAAATAGCAGGGTAGACAGAGGGAACCTAGTGTAAATACATTCCGTTTCCCACTTTCCGATAACTTCTAAAGGCATTGCGTGCTGATTGGCGCAACTCAACGCTGCGCTTCACTTCAACACCAAGAAAGGAAAATACAAATTTAAATTATCATTTCATTTTCTCGAGTGACGCACCCACAATCAGTCGTGTTTACAGTCACACTTTGTAAAATTTTTATTTTCATAAATTTAAAAATAGTATATAGATAAATAATTTCTTTAGCTATTTCAGGAAGACCTTTCCTAAACTCACTTTTCCTAGTGCTCCTTTCACTCACAAAGCGACCTTGTGTGTTGCTTGTCAGTTATTCATTCTGTTAATTAAACTAATATTCATACATAGTAAAATTGAGTTATCTATTTAAAATTATGAAACGCTATTCATATACAAAAGAAAGGATAATATTACAATAAAAAATTGAACAGTAGCTTGACGTGTGATTGTGAAAAAAAGACACAGGACGAAGGAACAGGGACGGTCGAATGACAATAACATTTCCATTTCATTTTTCACTGCGTTGAGTTCCGCCATTCAACCCGCAATGGCTCAAAAATTCGGTTGAATGCGTAAATCAGTGATACTACGTGAAGGCTTTACTTCTATTTTTTCTAAGATCCCTTTAACCAACCAATGAAATGTTTTTAAATAATTTTAAGCTAGTTCAATCTCAAGGTTGTCATCAGGAAAAACCATCATTGTATGTATGACTCATTAATATTCTAAGTTTAGCGAATTCCTTAGAAATGTGCACTGAATTTTAATAGATTTTTTTCAACAAAATGCCGTAACACAATAAAATATTAGATCTTTTTTTAGCTCTGTACAATAGTCGTGCGTAGAATGTAATGGGAAGATTAATTGTTGAAGTACTAGCTTTTAGCCCGTAACTTCGATCGAATTCATGTCCTTAAATAGACATTATTCTATGTTGTTCAGTATTTTTCCTAAAAATAGCTAAGCAAAAAACCGTAACAACCAAACATTTTCATTATCACATTATAATTTTAAAGTTTACTTATAAAAGTATCACTGTCAAAGGTAAATTAGATATCAAAATTTGACTGGATATCGTGAGTCGTAGTATTAGAGCTAATGAACTAACTTAAAAGGCAAAGATGTTGAAGACCGTGCCAAGTGAAGTAGTTCTAGTTGGATAGCAGACCCTGGTAAAAAGCTTAGCTTCCGTTTCCGTTTCCCACATATGTACAGTTTCCGCCAAATTTTTGACACATTGAGTGTTAAGTGACGTAACTTAACGCCACGCTTTATTATGTTACCAGAGTAAGGAAATTAATATATTAAATAATTCATTCCAAACAAATCCATAACCGTCACGTTTACAGCCCCATACCCAGCTACTAAGCCTCAACGGTCCCACGTAACTTCATATAACAGAATTTACGGACATTCACTCCACATCTTTCACGTGTAATATTTTTTTTTGTTAGACGCGTCTTCTTTGGACGACTTTGTAACGGCATTATTTTTATAATGTCGTATTTGCATTATCATACATTTAGTTATGCAAAAATATAAAGTATTTGCAAAGTATTATATTTTAGTTTCAATTATCTTGACTTGTTTGATACATTCTGTTCATTTAGCTCATATTAAGGAGCTAAACAGTGGAACATAAGGCCGCCGCATACTTCACTAACTGGCACTCAGCGCGCAATGCCTTTAAATTTGGCGGAAAATGGGGAGTGTCTTAGCCTACCCTGCTACATGCGGAAAACAGCGTGAAACGAATTTAAAAAAAACGACTGAATCTTCAACTATACCTCACAACCGCGCATTCAAAATTGCACATATTGGAATAAGATATTATAAAAAGTTAACTTAAACTCAAACCACGTAAGTTCATCCACATGTAATATAAAAGTGAGCCTTTTAATTTGAGAAGGTGGAGTTATTATGTAATTACCGACGCAGATACGCGGTGCGGACCAATCGGAGGCAAGGCGGGCACACCCAATTAGGGCGCCCGGATGCCAAGATGTTTTTTTTATTATTTTAACATGGCCGCGCAATTTTCACAAAAATTGAAAATCATTTTCGACGTGGTTAGTTGTGGTATTTATAAATGCTTATAGGATTTGGTATATGTGTAGTTAAGTATGTATAGTATAATAGTGAATACAATTTTTTTTGTAGCTTAACGCTGTATCCATAACAGCGCATCACAGACAAAGTAGGCCAAATTTAATGTTAAGACACGCGCCGTTCCCATTAAAACGTTTTTGTTCACCACTTTCAGCCGCATTCTGTGAAGTTGCGTGCTGAGTTGCGAAACTCAACGCCGTGATTTGCCTTGTTACTAGAGGGAGGAATTGAATATATTAAAAATTAAAAATAAAAATAAATTAGCTTCACGCTATATCCCGCACACAGCAGGGTAGGCAGAG
>DVQM01000409.1:0-18000 GCA_018231645.1 Heliconius ricini | reverse complement strand
AGCTGTGGGGGCTGGTGCTCAGCGGCATGCCGCACATCACCGACCAGCTGTGGCAGAGCGTGCTGCAGCTGCTCACCAACGCCAAGTCAGTCATGTCGCATAGTGGAGAAGCTAGTTTTAGCTATTAAAACTCTTCGTTCTCCACTTCCGTCGTATTTTCTCCGAACGAGACGTGGTCTTGTTAACAGAGCGGAAAAATAAAAATATTCAATTATTCAGCAGAAAACGAACCCACAATCGTGCTATCTACTCACGCTGTCCCACTGCGTCACGACGGTCTTATTGTCGTCGTATTGAAGGGAAGAGGGAGAAAGTAACGAAGATTATTGGCAAGTTAGAAATATTTTTTATTTCTAACTTGCCAATAATCTATTTTCAATAAATGAGGTACAGAAAATCGATAATCGAAAATATGTTGTACGCCTATGGATGATGCTATTTTCTCCACCTTTGGCTAGGGAAAGTATTAGATTTCGTCTAAATATATTTTCGTAAAAATAAAAAAAAAACACTAGAATACCGTAAGCTCCAAAAAATAAAGATTGTCACAGATTCAGATCGTGAAGAACTTCCATGGTATGTTTTGAATTCCAGAATCCTCATCATGGGCACTCAAGAACGTCTTGGTGTCAACATTCACGTAGATCAGGTACCTATGTATATGTTTTTAAAAAATATTTAAACGAGAAAATATATAATATACTTTCATTGTAAACTGACCGCGGTGTCACCCGCTTAAACTAATACAACATAGTGGTTATTTACTAAACAGCAGCGCGGGTTACAATGCGTAGGGGAGTGTGGGGTTGAAATTGCTGATTTAGGCCAATTCTTACACTAAGCACATAAAATAGCTAAGATGTCTGAAAATTGTGGTTCAACAAAGCCAATTTAGTGTGCTATAGGAATTGCTTCTAAGAATTTATGTTATCTCTGTTTTATTTTCAGTTAATGGACGGCATCGCGAACAGCTGTCCTAACCTGGAGCGGCTGGAACTGCGCTGGGACCCCGAGAACTTGCGATTTAGCGACAAAAGTCAGAAGGCAATCGATATTCTTCGCGTGAAGTGTGTGAAGATGAAATGTCTTGTTTTGAGGTGAGCTAATTTGTTTTTTTCACTTTTAAACTTGGGAACCTAGTGTTAAACTCCGTTACCATATTGTCGTAACCCCCCTTTCCACTTAATTTTCAAGGCATTGCGTTGCGGAAAGCTGCACTCTGCCTCGACGTCAGAGCGAGGAAATGAAAATGTTAAATATAAGTATAGTACAATCATAGCAACAGGTGCAAATCTGAATCAGCTCTGAAGCTGTTACTTACAATAAAATAACCGCGTGTATTTGCCGCAGCGACGGGCGGTACTACGAGATAGTGAAGGCCAACTTCGAGAGGGCGGACCGCTCCACCGTCGTGAGGACCTCCACCAGCTGCAGGGCCTCCAACTACTACTTGCTGTCCAATTACAAAGATCTTATATTCAATTAGGTACAAGGGCGATGTTGATTTAATCAGTGTTGTGTTCTCTACGGAGTGTAGTGTAAATGAATCGGACTTCTACAATAGATGCCCTTGAGGTATTGTAGGAAAAAATCTATTTAGAGAATGCTAACAAGCTAAATAATAAAAAGAAGTTTAAGTTAGGTAGGTTAGGTGAGGAACGAAGTGTCTCGACATTAGGTTTTCATTTCTTCGCTTTTTTAACAAGGCAAAGTGTGGCGTTGAGTTCCGCCACTCCGTAAATTCGGTGAAAATTGGGGAACGAAATGAATCCCGTTTTGGCTTAAAATATATGTAAATGTTTAAAAGTCCCGGTTTTGTATTCAATAGAAAACCAATTGACGCGTATGATAATACGCGTTAGCGTTGCCATAGCAACGCGTAGCTACTTTATAAACATAAAAGTGCAAATATTGTCAAATGTACGGTACTGTATGTGTAATGTTTTATATATTTATTTAATGTACTTTATATCATTTGACAATATTAGCATTCCGCACTCCTACATATTAATTATAAACTTCATGCTCCTGCGGTCGCGCAATTCTGGTATAAAGTATCCTAAGTTTTCGCTTCACGTATTAATATACGGATGCATGCATACACATATTGTGCACACAAAAAACTTCCTCTTGCGTCATTCTTTTATTAAAAACTGCACTAAAATCGTTTCGTAATCATACAAAGCGTAGGTAGATCGCCGAGATACCTCTATTTGTACTAAGAAAAGATATTATTTTATATATATTATTTATGAGTTTCTTACAATTTTATTAAATTCTTAAATTTATCTATGCATATATATGTAGATATTTACCTGCTTGCTTCAAACACGGAAAGTTAAAATTGAAATTGTTGAGAATTGTTTCATTTATTTGAAGATACTATACTGTACAAAATCAAAGTGAATGAAGACGATAAATATCCGTTAACGTTAACCTTAAAAAATGTTGAATAAACTGCTTAAGTGAAACATTTTATATTTTATGCTAATTGGGAATTGGAACCATAAATATCGAATATACAGTCAGATTCTTTGTAACTGAGCTAAATTTATAATTTATAATTATATATAAGATGTACTTAGCATATAATTATATAGATAGATTATAAGTACTTAAGTGGTACACTATCAATGTACCGATTTATCACTTACTGAGTATATTTTATTATGAACTCTTTGAAAGTTGTTGTTTAAAGAATTTATTGTAGGTACATAATGCAAATATTATTATATATAATTTCAAATAAACATATAAAGTGTTTATTGATTTTAATTTCTTTACCCCGAAACACCACCCTGCCAAAAGATAAATAAAACAGGCAATACACTAAAATAAGTTTTATTTACATTTTAATGAGAAAAATTACTATTTTTATTTACTTTTTATGTTAAAAAGCTATTTCTAAATACCTTATCTATTTACAAATAGCTTTACGTCTTTGATTTCTCATAATGTTATTGTTTTTTTTGTGTTAGTTTCACTAGCGATTTCAAGATTTGTGGGGAAACATTACGAAAACGGGTAATAGTACCGACACATCGACAACCCAAGCGTTACTCACACAAAGCCACACTGAACTATGAGACCATTCATCGCGAGACAAAATTTAAACCTTAAATCACAGTATCAAACTGATCCAAATATATTAAAAACAATAACTTACTATACAAAATTATAAAAAAAAACACTGAAAAATCGAACTATAAACTTGATTTTAATCTATGATTTGTAAGTCTTGATCAGTCAGTCACCTCACGCCCTCGTTGAGGAGCAGGTCGGGCTCCTCCTCGAGAAGCAGGTTTTGGTTATTGCTGTTTTCCTCGTTAGCAGCCTCTGAGCTATCCTTGGTTGGATCATTGTCTATCTTATATAGTATATCGTGACACAATGGACACCTGTCTTGTACGTACAACCACTTTCTCAAACAGACACCGTGGAAAAAGTGATTGCAACGTGTTATTTTAGCTGAATGCATCTCTTGGTAGCAAATAGCACATACGTCGTCTAAGCGATGCAGCTGCTCTGCTGAAGCCTCCCTCAAAGAGTTGATCTTGTTGACCGCAGTCCGGCGCTTCATGAACACCGACCACCCCGCCCTAGCTTCGCACCAGATATTGAAGTACGCGTGTATACACATCATGACTGCTCGTATGGCGCCGCCCGACTCAAACAATAATATCCACGCCCCGTTAAAGAATAAGAAAATACCGAAGCAGAACTCAATAGTATTTCCAAATGCTCTAATGTAATACACATAATCGTCCAACTGTTCCCAAAAAGTACTTCTGTATGCATCAAACAGAAATAGAGAGTAAATCATAAGACTGACTATAACTTTGACGATGACTTCAATGCTGAACGCACTGACAGCAAGGAGCCATGTGGATATAGAATGTTGGGACCAGAGGTAAACTAGGAGAGATATGGGGAATATGATGAGAAAGGCGCAGACGCCGAGTGCGCGGACGTGTCTGTGAGTGCTTGGGTTGTGCGAAGCGCTCAAAGACATCAACATTGGATTTACAATATTATGCAAAAAATGCAGAAGAGCCGTAAATAGCAAGCAAAAGTTTCTACACAACCGAACAAATCTTTTCTCTGGGTTAAGCGACGTCAAGCCAGTCTGTAACGCTAGTATGTAGAATAGTATCGCTGACACCGTTCCTATACTCTTGTCTTCTTCTTCGTCTGTTAATAGTATCCATTGGAAGAAGTTGCCGATGTAGTGACAGAAAAATGATATAATAGAAGTCATTCCAAGCACGGCCGTTATAGTCTCACAGCCGGTCACTAGCAATGATTTGGCCATCGAGGCCACCGACTGTACCGCAATCAGGGTAGAAACTTTTAGTCCTTCATCAGCATCTTCATCGTAATTGTCCATAAGTAGCAATATTGCATGTTCAGCGACTCGCACCACCCAAAATACTCGTAGTACACAAGGAACGTTAAGTCGCATCCACTCCGTTTCGACTAGAGCTGATAGGCCGTTATGGCTGACAAATAGCCTCCCGTGCTGGTATCCGGCGTAAATGACTTGCACCACGTCGTACCCGGACGACCATAGCACGTACTTGACGAGACACAAAGGCAAAAGTGATGAAAATACTGGAGAGTGGTGCAGGAGATTTGGTGGAACTGGTAACATAGCCAGAAATGATGGAGCCATGAAGCTCAAGGGTAAAAGCTTTTGTATAGTCTGATTTCGCGGTCCAAGGTGCACATTCCTGAAGAGAACCGCTAGTATAAATTGTATAGCGAAATTTTGTATGACCAATATTCCTGGTCCTTCGAGATCAAGTAAATTCTTTACATTTAGATTTAATATATCCTCTAATATACTCGGCGACGGGTGCGACGAGACGGTCAGTGTCAGCGCCTGTATCTGCTTGATGGCGGAGACATTTGTCCAGTACGATACGAAAACTATGCCTAGTGAGGTCAGGTACAGATACACGATGATCAGATGCTTCGTGTACAAAACGAATATGCATAGCGCTGAGGTGCATCCTGAAAAAGAAACAAATCAATTTGTAGTTTTTGTACTGCAATTAATAATATGGAAACTTTTCAACTATAAAGGGTGTATACATCTGCTTTAGAACAGAAGAATAAGAGGAATAAATGTTATTGTATAATGTGTACCTTAATATTATCGTACTTACAGTCAGTTTAATTATTTGCTTTTGAATATTTAATTTGCTTTGTAAGTACATAAGAAATGTATCATTCACCATTTTGTTTTAATGTTTTTGTCTATTATGTGTTTTAGTACAATAAAGAATATTATATGTATAATTAGGTATTTTAGGTTAGACACACTTAGAAAAGTTAAAATGATATCAACTAAATACAATATTGTTTTCACAAATACAAGCCGTAACGGCCTCTAAGTATGCATATACGTTTACATTTAATTAAAATTAATTAAATACATATCAAATTAAACAGCTACAACACGCTACTCAAAGTACTTATAGTATGTAAAAAAGTAATGTAGTCATTCCTCATTCAAAATTTCGTGACCCAAGGTTAAAAGTTAGCAATGTCAAGACTAAAACTAGTTTGTAGCCTCGATGCAAGGTTAGAATACAAATAGATCACTAAATTTGGTCTACTGAACTAAATTAAATTAAAAAAAATCTATAAAGGCCATCGCGGCGCAGCGTAAACGCGAGGGTTACAGGTTGTTACTTTTCCACTCGGTGACAAAGATAAAACGCGGCGTTGAGTTCTTTAATTCAAATTAAAGAAAATGTATTTTAAATGAAAGTGGGGAACGGAATGTCTTAGCAAAAGCTATATGCGGCAAACAGCGTGATTCCACACAAAAGAAATATGAAAATAATAATTTAACCAATTTTGGTGAAAATCATAAATAATATGCAAATGCAAATTGTAATGATACAGTGAAATAAAATTTATCACACGAAATCTAGAAGTGTTATTATCATACAAATCGAATCAACTGTATGGACAAGAAAGTCGTCATGGCACAGGGGCCCCAAGTGTGCGACTGTAAGCGCGGCGGCTGTGAGTTCGAATCTCACTCGAGGGAATCGTTCCCGAATTCCCTCTAAAAATAGCTCAAGAAAAATCCGTACAAAAATTTGAATTTTTATACGGATTTTTTTTATGTTGATGAGCCTGACACGCTCCTGTAGCAGGATAGGCAGAGAGTGCAAAGAAATTTGATATCCGCTCCTCGACTAAATGTGAGACTTTGCGTGTTGAGTGGTCGATCTTACCAAAGCAGAAAAAAAATAACATTTCCACGAGTAAGGATCAATCTTCTCATTTTTATATAATCAGATTTTTAATAATTCTGTAGATGTGTTACGTCCCAAAATCGGTTATACCTATGTCTTAATTTGGAGTATAACTATTATTAACTTTGCTCCCCCTCCACGATTTCATGACCACATGCATAAAATTATTAATATATTCTTCATTCTTATAATATTAAATAAAAAAAACACCATTTTCAAATAGTTAGTATATAGAACAGACTTATTTTCACAAGTTATTTAGAAAAAATCGAGGCCATCGTGGTGCAGAGGGGGAATGTATGAGAGTAAACGCGATAGTGATGAATTATTCTTATATCTTAGTTCTGTTAAGAGATCCGCACTCAATGGAAATTTCATTCTGTTCCGCTATTACATGCTATATTGATACAGCTTCACTCTGTATCCGATATGTAGGCAGGCAGGCAAGGGAAAAACCTAGTGTTGCGACAGTCCGCTCCCCACTTTCCGCTGAATTCCGAAGACATTGCTGGGCGAACTCATCGCCAAGCTTCGCGTCGATACCAGAGTGAAATAATGAAAATATGAAATATTTAATTGCCTCGAGTTAGAATCGAACCCACAGCGTTCGTAGCGTTTAATTATACTACGGTTGTCCTCCTGCGCTACGACCGCCTATACGCCTCAATCTATTAAATGTCTCAAAATTTCCACGAAATATGGAATACACAGTATCTTGAAAGTATCTTCATTCGTTCTACCCTTCTATGTGCTAGATACAGCGCAAAACTGAAAAAAAAACAACGAACACTGTCCGAGTCTAATTTTAATCCACAACTACCGCTTTTATCCGAAATTAGGGCGCCATTTATTCCTCACTACGCCTCGATGGCATTAATTAACATACAAACACTATTAAACATCATTCAACAGTAATATATTAAAATAGTAGGAACATTTTTGGTTATAAATGATGTAGCAAATTAAATTTTACCCGTTAATTTCTAATTGCATCTGCCATGTTTATGTTGTTATTTAAGCAGAAGTGTAAAACAGTTTAGAATATTAATTAATTATATTGAAAACATTTATTTATATAGATGGCTTTTAAAAAAAAACAACGGTCACGTGTTTATTGGCGATTGAGATCGAAGCATCATAGTGGCCAACCCCTTATCTTATCACCTGTTTTTTCATATTTAAGCCTAGATTTATACTAATCCTACTACATTTAATTTTATATTATAAATGTGAAAATGTGAGGATGGATGTTTTTTCCACTTTCACGCAAAAACTACGTAACGGATTTAAATGAAACTTTACAGTAATATAGCTTACACATCAGAATAGCACAGACTACAACTTACGTAAATATATAGATAGCATAATTTGACTATAATAAAACAATAAATTCAAGTGCCGCGAAGGCTCGCTTTTAATAGCTACATTAACATGTCTGCCAATATACAACTAATACTTAAAATAATATAAATGCAAATATATATATAGTGTAAAGGTTCCTCGTCCTAACTTCAACAATAATCCTTTCTAAATCAATATTAAAAACAATAAAATAAAATGAAATGTGACAAATGAATAATCTTTTAGAACAGTATATAGTAATTATAACTGTTTAAAAATTACAATAAATACGTTTAACACAATGAACTCGTGCAAGTGTTGATGAACTTTTTGCACTCATTACAGGTAATTACCGTTATGTATAACAGAACTGCTTTACTCTAAGGTTAAGTGGTAAGCATTTAGTATGTAACAAAACATATTATAACTAAAAAAAGTAATTAAATGAGTATGGCATTTAGGACGAGTCTATTGTCACTATATATCACGGGTTCCCAACCAGTGGTCCGTGGACCAGTAGTGGTCCGCATCAACTATAATATAGTCCGCAAAATATTTAAAATTTTGGTGTTTGAGCAAAGTTTGCCTACAGCTAAGTTGTTTCCTGAGTAAAACATAAAATATTTTGATAGTTATATTTACTAATATACTTTGAAATTTATGGATTTTTAATATTTATTTAAAAATTCACACACCACATCATACAAAACTCAAAAGTTTTAAAAAAGATTTGACATTTTTCATAAAACTTTTGACTTTAAAATTGAAATTGAAATTTATTTTTATTACACCTTTATAGTGGTCCCTGCTAACAAGATTTCTATAAAAGTGGTCCCTGATCAAGAAAAGATTGGGAACCCCTGCTATATATTAAACATAGATTTAAATCTATACAAAAAAATACAGTTATTGGTTTGAATCAAAGTGTGAAGTTAATGATTATAAATAAAATCAGCTTCAAGCTGTAATCTGCACATAGCAAAGCAGACCTGGGCACTTACTGCTAACACACTCTGTTCTCATTAACACACTTCTATTTCCCACTGTCTGCCGAATTCTCAACAGTCTCATGTAGTCAGAATGTAAAAGTGGGTTCATTTTTGTGGGCCTTGTGGGTTTGATTCCCTCTTAAAGAAATAATTTTCTTGTCCATGCTCTGAACAGAAGACAAATCTTGGTGTTGACAAATCTTGGCGTTGAAATCATAAACCATTTTTGAATTTTAATGTAGCTAAAACCCATAAAAATATTTGCTTAAAGCTTATAAAATACTTACATATCTGCCATCATGATTCAGCTAAAGCTCAATGTTATTGACATTTTTTTCGTGTTTTAAAAAAAATTAAAGTATTATATGAAATTAATTATTTTTTTTAAGTTATACAAAAATTTTCAATATTAATAGACAGAAATTTTTCTGTATATTTTATATATGAGGTAGCTATCAAAACCAAAAAATTGATTTCACATAACCATGTTTCATGTTATTTATTTTAAATAATCAAAAGACATAATATTTAAATAGTAACTGCCTTGATTTTAATTATTTTGCTATTACTTGATATACATTATATATATTATAGTTTTTATCATACTTGATAAAGAACTGATAATAGCATCAAAGCTGTCAATATCATGATGTTGCTTATTTGCTAAGAATATATTCATAATTTTAATTTTCAATAATGAAAGGCAAATACTATAATATGCAAATAATGCATTGTAAAATTAAATTAGAATTAAGTGTAAGATAAATATAATACTTTGATTAAATATTATAGAATAGTACAAATATTTATAGCACTTAAAATTTACATATTTTATTTTAAGGATGAATTTTAATAAATAAACATAAATATTAAATTAAACCTTAAATTGGAAAATTTATTTATTATTAAGTTTGCCAACACTAAAAGCAAAATAAACTTGTGCTTGTGTTAATAAGCTCACTTACATGTTTAAATGAACATTGTGACACTAACTAAGCAAAACAATTGCGAAACTGCAATTGGGAAAGTAACATTGCTTAATTGTATTGCAAAACTGAGTATAAATAAAGAAAAAAATACGTACCTAAGCAACAAACGAAGAATTTGAGTAGAGTTAAAAAGAATGCATTGTAGAAGTTAGCGTCGTAGTAATTCGTATCCGAATCGTTTATATCGACGTGGTCGACCGTCACACTCGACAGCACGGAGACCTCCTCGCCCGTCGACACTGGCAACCCTAGGCTGATCTTTAAGAACTCATCCACCACAAATAACGGTGGAACTCTTAGTAACACCTCCACCAGCGCTAGGGCCTTCGACCTCAACGACATCATTCATTTATGCAAACCTTAGAGCACACACAGTCCGCTAATGACGGCCGTATCTAACGGCGACCACGTTGGAAACTCTCGATAGATTTTGCTTTTTCATCGACTGTTTTGAAATCACGTAATATTTTTCGAAAATATGACTGAAATTTTTGCGACAATAAAATTTGACGTTTGAAAATTTGGTGTTGTCAAAATAAAAAAAAAATACGGCGTTCTGGTGTTGCCATTTCGCTTGACTACATAAAGAACGAAATTTTATAAATGATTTTGACCATAAAGAAAATTTTATGTCATCACCAACTTTTGTTATATTGGTAAGTGCATGGCAATTTATAACAAAATTATTGCCTAATATTACATTAACAATTATAAATTCTAAGGTATTATTTGTTTATTTTATTTCAAGAAAATTATTTTAAATAATATTTTAGCATGGTAGCCCCATATTATTTTAAATACTTAAAACAAAATAAAAAAAAACTGGTTAAGAATGAGTCGGATTCGTCCACTGCGAGTGGCGTACCAATTTCATGATTGTAAGTTAACGAGAATTTCAATTTGTAATAGTGGACAAATTAAAGTTTGTAAGCGTATGCACAAATTTTATTTGAATATTTTATGATTGCAACAAAACCCAAATAATGATTTTAAAATCTTTCCCTGTATGTCTGCTTGTATTTTCATGTTTTTTTTATGAAAAAGACGAGACAAACGAGCGTTCGGGTAATCTGACGGTAAGTCATCACCCCCATCCACGACCCCGTGCTACACCAGAAGAGCTACAGATGCGTTGCCGGCCTTTTCGTCTGTCCGTTTGTTTGTTTGTTTGTCTGTGCATTTATTCACTCTAATCATAGAAACGGCTTTCCTTTCTAATGTGTGATTGATTTATTATGGGTTCAGGTTCAGAAATAAAACAATATTTTTAATTTAAATTATCTAAAAAAATAATTTCTAGATTTAACACAAACAAACTAGATTTAACACGAACAGTCATATTATTCAACTATTTTTAAAGTTTGCCTAAATCTCTAGTTTTATATATTTTGTTGTAAGTTATTGCTTATAAAATTGTTATTTGTGGGATGACAGGAAATAACTGAGATTGTATGATGATAAAAAACACTGTATGATTAAAATATCATTTGAAGATTTGGGTTTGAAATCGGAATAAACGCACGAAAAACTGAACAAAATGAGTACATAAGACCGCAAACGTAAAATTGTCAACTTTTATAAGTTATTCTGAGTATCCACTGACCGATAAACCAGAAATGGTATGAACCCTCGATGGGTGAGTTCAAGTCACACTTGACCGGTATTTTATAACCGACTTCTGTAAGAAAAGGAGTCGGTGTCGAGCTAATGGTACAGCAAACTTACCACAATATCCAACTACTAAGCCTGTTTGTTTTACTTGGAACCAACTTCAAAATGTTTTTAAAATTTTTTTTGCTTAACAAAATCAAAGCACAATTTACTTTACTAAACTTATATTGTAGTAGTTCGTTGTTTGAAGTCGTTTTTTTTTTTGATAAAAAATAATTTATTCTTTGCCGTATTACTCTTAGTTTATCAAGAGAGAACCTTTATGTAAACCGCCCGAGCAGGTTATATTGGACTCAGCAAATGTAGGCTAAATGTAGACAAAACGCAACGAAGCCGCTACAGGTGCCAAAGGATTATTATATGAATCCCGGCGGTGGGAGCCAGCTAAGCACGTCGTGAAGTCAGAGGTGGTGAGTCACTCTCAACAGTCTGCTCGGAGTAGTGCATGGAAGCTAATGGCAACGTGACAAGGTACGCTTCTCGGGCCGGGAAAGTAGATGATCAGTTTTCTTAAGAAAGCGATCTCCTTCAGGTCAAATTAGGGGGGGAAGGCAGCGATCGTGTGCCGTCATCTGAAGACCGGGTCGCTTACGGCGAATGGTGAAGTCAGAAGGAGACTCCCTCGTCCATTCCACCGAGTATTTCTCAGGAAAATTGTCTCGCAGGAAGAGAAGGCCTCGTTCCACGATCTCCTGCAGCTGACTTGTCCACGGAGAAGTTCTGATATTCTAACAATACTATTATTGTACATATTAAGTAATTCTTTAAGGACAGCTTGACGAAATTATTACAATATACTAAAATAGAATGCATAAACAACTTCAAAATAATTCAGCCATTTTGAATCGATCCGAATTTGTGCGGCTTCTATGGCTTCGTTCGAAGGAAAATTAAAAACGCAGCGTATTGTGAGCTTTGTGAAAGTTCACTTTGAAAGCTCGCTGACGTTGTTTCTTGTGAGCTTTCGTATGACAATAGTTCTTCGCTTTGGGTATGAGCCGCACTTTGATTAACGTTTCGTGTAGGTATTATACAAAACATATAATACATATATGGACGTTAATATGATCTATTTTGGTAAAGTAATTGTTGTTGTAAGTAATAATTCTATTTGTCTCTCCTCTTTGGTAGGTAAACGTGCACCAAACTTTTGTCGATGCAGTATTTTAATAATATTCTAATGGTTTTAAATATTTAGTTCAAATATTACAACCACAACCAAATTGTAGGTACTTAAGTGTACCTACAATTTGACAGTACAATAATATACAAGAAAACTTATACGAAAAGAAGAACACGATAAAATCTTTTTATTGTTGATTTTTAAGCTTAAGAAGAGCTATAGACAACAGTTTGATTATCGCCGCTAAGCTCGTGGTATTAATTAACAATATTAATTACAAGTTCATCTCGCTATTACGTAGGGTTTCTCAAAATTTACTTGTAAAGTTGAGGGAACAAAAGTGTTGCTTTAAAAGAAGCTTTAAAAGCTTTAAAAATAAGGTCTATATAATACAAATTGCCGTATTTAAAGTTCTGCGGAATTACATTATTTTTTACATTTCTAATATTTTATTATTATTTTTTTCTTCGAATTTGCCGTAAAAAGCTATAAAAAAATAAGATGAATACGTTTACAATTTTTATTTCACTATATTTTTAAAATGTCACACTAAAAATACATCCCGGTCATTACTCATCTAAGTAGTCGTAATCATCCAGATAAAACTGCCAAAAATATATAATTTCACCACAAATATAATACTTTAATCGCACACTTCCCAGATTATGTAATATCGAATAATAATTATTAAGCGATAACCGTAGCCGCATGTCGGTTTAAAAAAAATAAAATGGCTATCATGGCGGTAGCGGCAATCTGTCAAGACACGCGCCGCACACGCGCCCCTTTCGCCGATTAAATGTAAATCAATCGTAAGAATCAGAGAGATGAGTGGTGGATCCGCAATAAAATATTGAATTACACACATTATCTTTTATTTACGTTTCCGATTGAGTCGTATCGTTTTACATGGAGATAAATGTTATTGTTTCTCTTTGAATTATTAGTTTGTTATTTTTACAAATGGAAACATGAAATGCAGAGCTTGTTAATACTTGTACCTTAATTTTATCAGCTTCACGGTGTATCCCACTTATGGTAGGGTAGGCAAAGGAAACCAAGTGTTAAGACACTCCATTTACCACCTTCCCCCGCATTTTTAGAGACATTGCGTGTTGAATGGCGGAACTCTCCGCCGGGGTTTTGCCTTGGTACCCGAGTGAAGAAATGAAAATATAAATAAATAGTGCGGATCCCGAGTGAGGATCGAACCCACAAACGTCACGTTACAGTCGCACTTTTGAGCTGCTGCGCCATGATGGCTTTGATTTCAATTTAATTCGTTTAAATCTTTTCTCTTTTTACCTGGCTATCTAATGTTAAGACACTCCACTCCTGTTAAGATACTCCCGTTCCTTACTTTCCGCCGAATTCTGGAGGCATTGCGTTTTGACTGGCGGACCTCATCGCCGCCCTACATTATTTGTTATTATAATAAACTTATATTGATAGTATGTTTCAAATAACAAGTCAAAAAGTTCATGTGATAAAAGCTTCAAAAATATATACGTGTACGTAAATAGAAACTAAAATAATATATACGTATTTTGTAACCCAATACAATATGCTTTTAACTTAATATTTCTTTAATCATTACTGTTTAGATCATATACGGTGACGATTATAAACTTAATTCAAGAATACTTATATGACGAGAATCTATTTATCTCTCAATAAAATAAATAGAATTTAGTGAAAGAAAAAATGTATCGTTAGACTTTACTATTACACAGAATAAAAACAAAAATGTATATAAATTGCATTTTATATTTAACCCCCAAAGTAATAATGAATCCATTACTCAAATATATCTCCCGACAAGCTGTACCTGTTTATACGCCATTCAATCACCCTGCCGTTTAGCCGATGGGCAAATACAGGTGAAAAATACAATAGATTGTTACTTATGCGAGCACGTGTTGCTCTGTTTGAGATTCAGCTTTTTTGATCTGTTTCGATTTTGGGATGAGATTTGTGGTGGAAAATGAATTTATTTGTTATGTCAACTTTTGTTAAGATAATATCTTATTGCGTTAATGCATATAGTACTCGTGAGAATTTGTCCTTCTTATTTCTTTTCAGAGAAATAGTATGAAGAGTAGGTTTTATATATTTTTACAAGTTCGGCTATTTAATTTTTTTTGGCGAGTTTAAGCGTAAAATTTTACTAAAGATTCCAACGGCATAGAGATGCAATCCACGTTTTTGATCTAATACGTAAGGGGACAAATATTGTATTCGAGTTCCACCACTCAACAATTCAGCGGAAAATGGGGAACGAAATTTCTTAGCACTAGGTTCCCTCTGCCCACTCTGCCGTGTGGGGTGCGACGTACAGCCAGAAAAAAAACCTATTACTATCGTAGCGAAGTAGTAAAGTTTTTGATGGCATGTTATGGTTGTGAGTCTGATACCGGTAGAATATCGCTTTTCTTAACGGGAGACATTGGAAGTTATTTTTTTTTTATATAATTTAATGGGAAATAAGACCATCAGAACGCAGCGGCACAGCGTTTGACTCAAAATGCGACGGGTGCAGAATCGATAGATACTCGGAGGAATTAATTATTTTTATTTCCTCACTTTGGTAACAAGACAAAGCGCGGTGTAAAGTTCTGCCACTCGACACGCAATATCTCGATTTGGGCAGTGCGTGGAGAACTGTCTTAAAACTACACTGTTATATGCGGAAGACAGAGTGTTGCTTTTAAATTAGAAATATTTTTATTCATTTCTTTTTTAATAACTGAAAAAGGAAATTCCATTTTTTATTCAATCAACAAAATATGAATATGCTAATCTTCGTAAGCCAATTATATAAAAAAATAAAGTTCTCTCACAACAAGTCTACAATGACTTCCCCTAAAACCTTCCCGATCGATAGTCACCTGTCGGAAAGTCGATCGTTCGGAAACGGAAGTGTCGGGTGTCGAAACCGGATAGAGGATGAGACGTCATCAGACCGGCTTAATGAGGGAATTTTATTATTACAATGCTTTTTATATTTGATTGAAATTGAAACTAGAAGCTATTACAATGAAGGTAAATTATAAATTTTGTTGATTTTAATGTAGAAAAACAAATTTATGTAGCCATATTTAGTGTTGTTTTTCTATTAAGTTGTAGCCTATAGGCAAGAACGTGGAAAAATATGTGAAATGAATGAGCTTTAGTATAAGCGTTATCTCTGTCGGTAGCAAAAAATGCAGTCTCGTATGGACACCCAGGGGTTATACCGTCTCTTTTATTTTATAACCTTCTTTTCTATAAAAGAAAATGAGTTATGACGTCTAAACCCATTTTTTAGCTAAAACAATTATACTTATCCTCTCTTTTACTGCTTAATTACAGGTGTAAAGTCATTTGATAGACATTTTTGTGCAGGTTCACGTGACTTCTTACTTATAGCAAGGGTAGGCAGAAGGAATCCAGCGTTAAGACACTACATTCCCAAGTTTACGGCATGTTTTTGAGTCATTGAGTGTTTAGTGGGGGAACTCAACGCCGCGCTTTGCCTTTTTACGACGTCGAAGAAATACACATATCAAAAAATAATTATTAATTTCCCCGAGAAATCGAACCCATTACAGTCGTGTTTACAGTTACACGTTTGTAGTACTACGCCACGACGACCTCAATATCATAGATGTTTATAATATTTTCCATTTAAAGCAAAAGGACAAAATGGTTTTAACTCACCTCGGTCTCCTTTCACCGTCTCGTCTACAATCAGACGCTATCCTACTGTGCCACGACCGCCTCATGTCTGTAAGTATAAGTTATATACCCATCTACGATAACTGATCGTACTTAGCAATGTCTGAGGGGTCTACAAGGTGGTTGTAGGATCGATTACTTTTAAATAACATTTTCATTTCTTTCAAACTATTGATTATTGTCTCTTTTCACCTGTATTTAATAAAAATGAGTATGTAGAGTGATGATAGTAGAGATATACATATGTATAATATACCTTTTTTATTTTTCTTTATTAAGTAATAATAATAATTCTTCTCATATTATATCTGTTTAAATATATTTTGCCACGCTAAGCTAATGATGATATACAACATCCATAGCAAAAGTTCTGTTCGGTGTGGTTCCAGTTTGCTAAATTTCCCGATTAAGTAGGCATAGACATAAATATATTTTTATGATACTATCCAGTTTTGTCCTCAATAGGTTCTTTGATTTTCACGATTATTACACATTTTAAATGAAACTATTTTAACACTCGTGACCACGGTCTACTAAAAAGTGTTCGAAACGTCGGGTTTCCAAAAATGAATAATCTTAAATAACTTAACTTAACTTAACTTAGCTTCACGCTTTATCCCTAGCGGGGTAGTCAGAGAGAACGGAGCGCCAAACGCTACGGTCTCTACATACTTCTTGTCATACATGCCCTCCGGGGGATTCGCCTAATGGAGCTGAGTTAAAACAGTTCTATCCTTGTTTATAGTCGACGACTCAAAAGTGTCCGGAAAAGTCTGTTTTAATAACGTCTAAACAGATTTTATGAAATACCTACTAATTATAAATTATACCTACCTGTCCTGTATAGAATTAAACGAAATTTTATAGAATTAACACGTATATGTACTAGTGTATGTTCTTTTAGGTTTTTAATTTAGAAAGCCCTAGGAAGCGTTGGCTGGAAGTCGTGATGCAGGAACGTCTGATGCCCACCTCAAAATTGTAACTAACAAAAAAATTTACTTGAAAAATAAACAATAAACTTTTACTCAAAAAGATTACGTTGAAACTAAAGTGAAATTCCCTCCCTGAAAAATATCGCTAGGATACGCTTATGATGATTCGTGGTTCTCTTTTCTCTGCAGTATACACATTATTAGAGATGTTGCATATCGTGTTACCATGATTGATAGTACCAGAACAGAGAGATTTATATAATTTTCATATATACATTTCCCAGAGCGTATTTGAACACACAACCATCACGTTTACCTACAATCAGCCGTCGTCGGCTGTAATATAATTGTTTACAATATAGAAATTGCAATTTAATCGCACTGGCTCTACATTTTTTCGCAGTTTCCTTCGTCGTGTGAGGTGCAGACCACCGGGACTGGCCAGGCATCGCTGCTCATTGAACCGAGTGGTCGCGAGGTACGCCGGGCGCGCTCTCTTAATACAAAATTCACACGCTTTCTTGCAATTTTTTTATTTGAATCCTTTAATAAAAGCAACTTTAAATACTTATTTATAAGATACATATTGGTAAAATAAAAATTGTTGGTGATTTCTTTTTCTTTAATATGTAGGTATGCTAGTTGTTTTTCGCTTAGTTTTTGCGTAATATTTAATTTTTATAGGCTTCAATTAAATAAAAAATACGCAAGGTTTTTGCAACTACAGTTGTTGTGCAAAGGATGGTGATTTTTTTATATAAATTTTCTACCATAAGGTGTGACAAAAAACAATTTGTGTAAATATTTCATTTTCTATATTTAAAATATTTTTTTTCCAATAAATAAAAACTATGAAGTACTAATTTACAATAATGTAGACAACATTGAATTTGTTTTGTTATTGTTAATTGGATAATTTAATATTGATGTGATTAGGCAATATATATATATATATATATATAT
>DVQM01000408.1:0-18001 GCA_018231645.1 Heliconius ricini | reverse complement strand
TTTTTATTAATATAGCTTTAAGATATAAAAATCGTTTTTCCTTAACCCTCCAACTGCAGCATACGTAACTACTGAGAAAATATTTTTTATAAATATTGATATTCAAAATAAATAATCGTATGCAAGTCCCTACTCTCCGGGATAACTTTGATATATGACTTTAGTAACTTCAAGGAAATAATAAATTAATATTTTAAAAAACTGAAAACCCGTTTTTTGTAACAGTATACACTAATAAGAACAATGTAATCAGCAAAAACTTAATGTGTTTATTAGTAGCCAAGGTTCCATCAGACATCTTCTAATTTCATCATCAGATCAACTCAATAGTACCATAATTTTGTCTTTTTCTTCCTGGCATTAATCCAGGCTCTGCCTTTATACTCAACCTCCACTTTGAACGGTCCTTAGCGTCCTCGATGGTTAGACCATTGGCTCTTATGTCCTGACTACAAGACTACCTCGAATATTCATTCACGTTACGTATGCTGTCAGACCGCGTTACGCCACACATCCACCTCAGCATATGAGATAGTGCTGGCCAGCATTCGCTGCCGTACATTGTACGGCAGCGAATACAGTGCACAGTACAGTATACAGTGTTTTATATATTATATATAAAATTTTATAAAATTAATATATGAAGCTGATTGATTATTACAGCAATTATGTTATACACAATAGCGTGTATGATTCAGATCCTTACATTTTGTTGCAATGTTACTTAGTTAATACGCATTCGATGTCCACCTGCAAACTCGTGGTAACTATATCATTATCAAAAGATAAATATTTTAAAATAAAAAAAAATACTTTTATAAACAAATGGTGCGAACATTTATCGACAGCTGCGGCCAAATAGATATTCGACAAATATTTTTTTGCTGCAAAAATAAAAGCCGTGGAAGCAAAATGCTATTCGGGCCATTCATTTATTTTATAACCGATATCGCTTACAGAAATGGAAGAATATTTGGGTAGGATAGTTAATGGTTTGTAAGCACTAAACTTGAGGCCTTTGTGGCGCAGTGGGAAAGAGTGATGGCAATTTTGATAGTTATAAGTTCAGTTCGGGGATTGTATTCAAAGTTATCCTTCGGTAATAGAAACGTTAGGTGCTAAGTTCCGCTAGTCAACGTACAGTGCAGTGCCAATGTGGCAGAGTGCGAAAAACAAAGTGTCTTAACACTTGGTTCTCGTTCTTTTTTTACTTACAAAGCTTAATTGGATGTATTTTATTGTTGCAATATTTAGTAAACTAAGACATCTTTGGTTTCAGTGGTAAGACACTCCATTCTCTACTTTTTGCTCAATTTTCAAGGCATCGCATGTTGATTGACCAACCATAACGCCACGCTTTTGTTTTGTTAACATAACGAGAATATTAAAAAAAATCCTTCGTGGAAATCGAACTCCCAACCATATACAGTTTCAAATACAGTCGAGAGACGCTGTATCGCTACGCCACGAAGGCCTCAGCCATACAACCTAAACGTTTGATGAATAATCATAGATGTTAATAACCAAACCTAAGGCAAGGGTTATATAAATTGGACCAGATCCCAGCATCCTCAATCTCGATATTGAGGTCATTAAACTGGGAGCAATGATAGCTAGATATGGGA
The DNA here is from genome assembly GCA_018231645.1 of Heliconius ricini. Classification (NCBI taxonomy): domain Eukaryota; kingdom Metazoa; phylum Arthropoda; class Insecta; order Lepidoptera; family Nymphalidae; genus Heliconius; species Heliconius ricini. Next base: position 16,376 of record DVQM01000408.1, on the reverse strand, counting down.
AATTGGTTATACATATATAGGCAAGACCCCATAGTGGAGTAGTTGTGTCGTGTTTGATTAAGTGAGACGCTTCTGATTTCAATTCGTTTTTGAGGGAAATGAACTCTGTATAGCTTAGTACAGTTGGTCGAGAAAAAAAAACTTAAATAAAAAAATGAGGCGTTTGGGCACAAAGTGTGACTGTAAATATGATTGGTTGTGGGTTCGATCCTCACTCGAGGAAATGAAATATTTATTTAAATTTATATTTTGTTGTTGTGTTTTAAACTAGGTTCCCTCTGCAAACATAGTAAAACATAGTGTGAAGACACTCCATTGCTGGTAACATGGACCACTATGCATGTAGGTATAAAAAAAAATTACTGTGATAATTAAACAGAAATTTCGCCCCACCATCCCCAATCATAAAATTAAAATCGTTCACGGACCATATTTAGGCCTCTGCGGACCACTGGTTGGGAACGATTGCTTTATACAAAAGCGTATAAAGTGCAACATGTGGTAGTGTTAGATATATTAATTTAAAATATTTCTAGTACATTATTTAAAAATATGGCTAAAGAGTCAAATATTATACCATTTTGTTCAAAAAGGGGCCTAAAGTTTTTCACGTATTAATATATGGATGATTGCTTCGCTATTACTATACAATTAATTAACAGTTACTGTTCCACAATAAAGTAAGCAAAGTGTCGACGGGTCGTGCTCAGTTTTAATTATATTGTATTTAACTTCCACTACGTCGCTATCGGTCGAAATTAACAATTTAGAAATATTTGTTTATCGCTTTATTTTTGTCTTATTTATTATTCACGTTTTTATTGACAGAGGTAATATTATATAAAAATATACCATTTTTCTATCTTTACGTACTTAGTAAAACAACTAATGGAAATATCTGAGTTATGTACGACATATTTTAAATACGATACCTGTACCCAGTGGTACCTACCACTGGGCGCAGGCTCATTAGGTTATAGTAAAAAAATTAAAGTCATCGTTGTATGTTATAAGATCATGCCTATTGCCTTTCTCAATATATATAGCAAATACAAGATCTTTTAATTTACATCTATAGTTGCGATGAAAAAAAAACTGCAAAAAAAAATACTTCAGTTAGCCAACACAAGTTTGAAAAATATTGTTAAGGATTAACTCTACTGTAGTAGAGTTAATCATTAACAATAGTATTTGAAATAACTGTTTATAAAATATGTACTGTATAATCAAAAGTACAGAAAAAAAAAATATTTCTACGCACATCTAATTTCTCTAACGTTTACCCATAATAACGAGATTGCATGCCAAATGATGAGGCATCAACATTGCACATTGTTCAAAAATGATCTAAACGGTCTAAAATTTAAGCTTTTCCTAAATATATAAGAACCACCGACCATCGCTATAAAAGTATAATTTTTATTTCGCTAGAATATTCTACTATTATTTCTCTTAAATATTCTGTCGGTGCTAAACTAGTTGTTTTAGTGAGACTAAGTCTTTTTCATACAAAAAACATGTAGACCAGTAAATTGAACAAACTGTTTAAATATACAAAGCTTGCATTCAAAAACACTGCGGGAATAGATAGGGGTTTCAGTATAATATAAATTCAAATATATACATATTTTAAATGTAATTTGTGTCAATATACTTAATATTGTAATTAGTATCCTATTCATTCATTAATTAGGTAAATCAAGAACATTTTTACTTATAAGAGCGATTAGTAAAACTGTTCTTAATTTATGATATGATATTTTATTTTGTTTAGTGGGAATCGAACCTACGACCTGTCGTATATTCGCACGCTTTCCACCATGCACCACGACGAGCCTAAGGATACTTACTATGTATTACATATAAAATAAACCAACCAGCGTCACATATTTTTTTTAGAGTAGGCAGGGATACCTAGAGTTAAGAAAATGGGAAACGGAGCTCCAGGCACCACTCGATTTTCTAAATATTGCATATTAACCGTTTTACGGTCAAACGATGTGATGCTACGCCACGATGGCCTCATGTAAAATATAATATCATTAATAATCATCTTGTAAGGTTTATTTGTTTTGGTTAGAAAAAAACATATTTACACATATTTACCAAGAATTTTAAACAAACAAATATTTCCAAAAAATCTGTCAAATAAGGAAAAAGACATGAAAATCCTCGTCAAACTCTCCCAAAATCAGGTTCGCAGCTAAGCTCAAATCCAGCCTGCACCAAACCTGGCGACGTGCCAGCGCGCGCTCCACCGCACACCACTATTACGGTCGCATGTAGCTAGTCGCTATGACCGATAGCCCACGGATCGTTGTTGAATTATCTCAAAATACCTAAATATGAACTAGGCAGGTTCAAATTTGGCAAATTACAACATATTTTGAGGTGAATGAAAGATAAATGTTTGTTTTGAAGTGGGAGAAGGAGAGTAGAGAGATGTCATTCTGTTCTATATTGCTCAGAGAATTAAGAAAGATCATTCTGTTTATGTTTGTCATGTTGCCAAGTCCTATTGTGCCAAGCAAGTGTTTGCCAAGACCACTTTATTACCGGTTGCAAGCAAGTAATGTAGGGTGTAACGTTTTTCGTTTAATGTGGAATATCTTATATATATGCAGATTTATACATTCTCAGTTCATTTTGTTGAATAGGATGTTTCAATCGAAATGTCGCCAATTTTTTTTAATTTTTGACAGTTGTTCATTATAATAACAAACTTAATGACATTCGTCTGTCACTACTTGCAATATGCCTCTAAATATTTGCTTACTTTTCTTATACGTAACGAATTCTAAAGAAAAAGAAATATGAGAAAACCTTAACAGTTCCTACATATTAAAAAGAAAACTCCGATCCAATATTTGATCGCCTCACAAAGGTTAGGACATAGAAAAAGCTCGTCAGAAACTTTCGAAATTAGTTTCTGGTCCACTTTAAGCTTTTTGCTGTGAACGTGAATGTGAAGGACAAATAAAGTCCACACATGGCGAGCTGGCCGGCAGCCAGCGACCCGCTCCGCACCAGCTCAGCGCCGTCGGAGCCGCAGAGTTATATACCTGGGAGTGTTAATGACGTTACTCTATAATATGTAAATATATTTTGCTTATAACTATAAAAGTTTTTAGTTTTTGAGATTAATGTGTTAAGCCAAACAAACTTTTTAGCTTTATGATACAGATATGTCTTATTGAGCTAACAATGAGTTATCATTTCTTACTTTTTATATGTATAACATTTGCAGGAAAGATTAGAAGAAAAAGATATTACACAGATCCATATAATATATATATCTATAATGTAAAGATTTATGATATACATATACGATATAACTAACATTTTGAATGACTGGCAGATGAAAGCTCATGTGAAACTAGTCAACTTAGAAAGTTAAAATTTATCATGAAGATTCATGGTGTAGTGTAGGGACTTAGAAAGGATTAATCAAAATTCGTATGGTAAGGAAAGTAAAACAAGATTTTTCTATTTATATTTTAAAGTCCACGCAAGCAAAGTGTCTGGCGGCAACCAGTGTCTGAAAAATATATATCTCCAATATGTTTTGCCATAACACAACAATAAAAATAATATTGTAACAAATGTTTTTAATTGTATTTCTATTAAAGAACGAGAGGGCTCGAGTCTCGCTGCGTTATAATTTTTATACATTTATAAATAATATTCTATAATTCTCTTCACTTTTGAAACACTCAGTTCAAATTAAACAGCTTTGGTTTAACATCGAAAGCTTCCGCAAAACAATATTTTGGTGAAAATTCAAAGTAGTTTAGGAAATTTATCCAAACAGGATACATAATACGCTGTATAGTAACAATACCATGAATAAAATAACAAACAACTATCTACTTCTATTCTATACTGTAGTACAAAATACCAGGCTGCTATCTAGCGTGAGGCTATAACATTATGCCACAGCCTGTAGATAAAACAGCTTCTTCAATTTCATAGTTTTTTTTGTAATATTTTATGTGTACTGTACTTGCATTACTGCATTTTGGTAATAAGAGCTTATCATTTATGTAACCAGATTGTCTTTTTTATATTTTGAAAAATCGAACCTATAGTCATTAAAGTCTATTTAGATTTTGCAGTTGCGTATATAAGCAATGGCTCTTATATGGGAACGACACGTACAAAAAGCGGAGAACGAAATTTTAAAACTTAATCTATTCTGCCTATCTTTAAAATAAATATATATTTTTTCTTCATCATCCTAACATCTAGGCTATACAACCACCATATAAATCAAGTTGGACAAAGCGTCGTGATTCCTGCGCCACGGGGAGGTGTCCAACAAATACACGGTGTATGTATGTACCATACATGTATAGCACGTCCATTGTTACATAGAAAATAAAATGTAACCACTGTTCACACAAAACGCCACACTACTATTTAACGATGTAATACATATTAAAAAGAAAATATTTTCTAAATATATAAGATAATATTTTCACAAGCTTTTCTATAGTGATTTGACTTTTAGCCTCACGCTGTGTCCATGTTGCGTTTAGCTACGTAAAGGAAACCTAACGTTACTGAACTTTAAGAGTTCACACAACATCATTATTTGAATAGAGTACTGAATAGTGAAACAGTGGAACTAAATTTTTTTTTTAAATATACTTACACAATTTAAGTATAGATAAGAATTAGTAATAATTCGTAAATAAAAGTTGTACTAACGTTTGTTATATGATGAAAGCTAAAAATTATAGAGAAAAACTGATGCTCTTCTTTAGCAGGGCTCTACCTGTGGTAGTTTGATAGTGGGCTTTACATGTTCTTTGAGGTCCTGGATTTGTTCATAGGCTCGTCTAGTCTCTGAGTCAGTTCAGGGACAGATATGGCAAGACACTTCCGTCGGTCGTAGTTCCGGTCCATAAGACTAAATCATCGAATTTCAAGACCGCGCTAATTTGAAAGTTCCATAATTCCATAGAAAACACTCATTGGAAGTCATACGGTCTATTAAAAAAATCATTTCCTCTGGAGGAATTAAACCCATAACCATTGTATTTACAGTCACTCGACGTGTCCCTGGTTTTCATTCAATTCAGCCATCATTAATTAACCTAATTTGACTCTTCTCATCAAGAATCTTTGGAAGCTGTATTATCTCAATATTAGCTGTATTATCTGCACAAAGCACTGACAGTACAGTATCTATAAGATATGATATTTGAACGATAGTTCAAGTGTGATAAGGTACCATTGAGTCATTATGTAAATGAATCTTCCTAAATAAGTCCGTCTGTTCAGCTTCTGTAGGCAAATTGTTGATATAATAGAAGTGACATGCTATTTGAAAAATTTGGACGTAAAATATACTTAGTTTAGCTACACGTTTTGTCTATGAAGATGTATTAAAAAAAGTATCAATATGAAGTTTTTACATTAAAAATATCAATTGTATTAAAGAATTTAGAATATTACCCTCTAAAAGCTTAACCATCACTTCATTACGACACTGTAGAATACATTCGATTTCAATGCACTTGGTTGAGTGCCAAATAGCTGGCACTTTTGCTCTGCGCTGAGCCAAAGAATACTATCGCACGTGAGAACTGCTGTAACGACGCCCTTTATATTGAAAACGCGAGGATATTTAGGGGACTTAGCTGGTCCGCGACTTAAAACTTGAACGTATGAAACGAGTAGTTTGTTGAATAGCAGTAGCGATAGTCTTGTGATTTTATTACTATAGTTGTAAAACTTTCTTATAAGCTTTTACATAACAGTTACAAAATTGTTTCATTTCGTGATACTTGTGGATTCAGCTTGTACACACAAATGTATTCGATATGCGATAAATTGAAACTATTTTTTTAAGCTTCACGCTGTGTAATTAGAGGAAGCTAGTGTTAAAACACTCCGTTCTCATTAAGATATTTTTGTTTTGTGTGCTTCAAATTGCCAAGGCATTGCACGTCCAATGGCGAATCTCAACGCCTCAACGGTTTACCTCATTGACAGAGCGAGTAAATGAAAGTATTAGATAATCGAATGGGAATCAAAACTAAAACCTGTCACGTTTACAGTCGCACATTGACGCTCTTGCGACTTGACGGCCTGAAACTATTGTTAAAGACATTTAATAGATTGACGCAAGGTGAACTTATTTCTTTATTTATCTAAATAAATAATTTGATGCTAGGACGAGACATACAGGAATCAATACTATTACTATAAAACTCAAGAGTTTGTTTCGTTGTACGCGCAAATATCAGGTATCAATCAGTATCAGACGACAACCAATCCAGATTGTTGTTGGAGTAGTCCATATATTCAGAATTGCTATAGGCATATGTATAGAATATGTCATGTTGTCATACATTATATACGACTTTTAGTAGTCTTGATTTGACTACAGAGGTGTAGTCGCAGGCAAGCCTAATAAAAGACGCCATTTTTTTATTGCTATAGCAGTTATTGTTGTTAAAATAAAGTTTTTAAGTGTAAGCCAGTCCAACCTGAGGTCAGTCGTGGCGCAGAGGCACATAGTTACTGGAGCCCCGACTGGTTGTGGGTTCGATCCTCACTCGAGGAGATAAAATATACACTTACATTTATATTTCCATTTCTTCGCTCTGGTGTCGAGACAAAGCGCGGCGTTAAGTTTAACCACTTAACACGCAATGCCTCCAGAATTCGGCGATAAATGGGAAACGGAGTATCCTAACACTAAGTTCCCTATGCCTACCCTGCTCTGCACGGGATACGGAGGGAAGTTGATCATTGATTATTATTATATAAATGTAAACTAACAACAAATCCCCACAGAGTGACCCAGTAATGGTTGTATCTATTCCATCAAGTTGCTCACATCGCCCATCTCTTACAATTGGGTTCCGTTTAGTCGCTGTGCCCATTATGGGCGTAATAGCAACTCATGCATGAAGCGTGCCTATTGTTAGGACCATTTGTGTTGTATTATTTGCTTTATAAATAAACAACAGTAGTGTATTTAGTTCCTGTGATAGTTGTAGGTTCAAAACTAAGTTCAAATACGCAGAAATTTACAATACGTGTTATTTTTAACGATATAGTTTTATTACCTAAATTATTATAGTCACGATGTATCCTGTATATACATTACAAGGTAGGTAAAAGAACTTAGTGTCAATGTTCTCCGTTTTTCACTTTCAGTCTATTCACGAAATACTAATTTAGAGACGGAATAACGCCGCACATTATATTAAGAAAGAGAAAAATATAAATTAACATCAACAACAATCTGAGATATACACCATTTCGTATATATTATATATTTATATTTAGCCAAGCGTCTGTTAAAGTGAGTGAGCGACAGCCACTCAACACGTAATTAGGCGGAAGTGTGAAACGATGTCTCAAATACGATATCTTTATGTAAATCAAATACACACGTTGTTGAGCTTCCTTTTGCTTGAGCACGTTACAGTCTTTTGTACATTGTTTAAGTGAGTGTAGTTGGTAATGAGTTATCATTTATGTACGTTTTACTAACTAACGCTTGAGTTAAAAGAAAAACACTCTAGGATATGATAATATGATTTTTTAACATATTTTATATTAGCTTCACGTAGGCATAGGGAATCTAGTGCTTAAATTTTCTACTCAATTTTGGAGACCCAAGACCAAACTTTATCTTGCTACCAGAACAAGGTAATGAAAACAATCTGTTTCTCTAAAGGGAAATCGAATCCACAACTGTCTCGCGTCGTTTTTACAGTTATAAGCTACGCCACTGCACCTGAACCTCAATTTGATATTACTTATATAAAAAGAATAAAATCAATTCTCCAGCTTTGTTTTATTTGATAGAATGCACTTTTACGCTTTCTCTACTATATAAACCATTCTTAATTTTTTGTTGTTTTATAATTTTTCCCCTTTTTGATTTTGACTTGACAATAATGAGGTCGGTGTCGCTCAGGGGCACAAGACTGTAAGCGCGACGGTTGTGGGTTCGATATCCCCTCGATGGAATGAAATATTTAATATTTTCATTATTTCGCTCTTTTGATAAAGCAAAAACTTTCGCCAGAATTTGGTAGACAGTGGAGTAGAATTTTTTATTGGAAACCGAGGTTCCTTCTGCCTTTCTTGCTATGTCCAGGAACCCGGGTGGAGATAATGAAATCTCCCTTTTTATTCCAAGAAGGAAAACCTCAGTGATATAATGGTTCTATCTTATCAAGAATCCTCGCGTTATAATAAAAACCTTTCAAAAATCCCTTCTGCTGCCAAATCGAGATGTTATTAAACGTCCCAGAGTTATTGCGGCTTCGATATTCTTATAGCTTTATGGGAATGTAATCAAAATTTTATGTAAAATATGTTTTTGATGTCATCTTTTGCGTTTTCTGCTGTATTTTCGCATTATCATTAGAAAAATTATTATATTTATTAATGCAAATATAACTTCTATATATAGCATTGTAAGGGAACGGAGTGACTTAACTAGTTTCCCCTTCTACAACTTAAATTTAAAAAAATACATAAAATGAACATAGGAACCTCGTTTAGCAATATAACTACGCCACCATGGCACCACTGTTACACATATATTTTATTCACATACGGCCCACAAATCTTCATTTACGTAAACCAAAAATACATTTCCTGTCACTATATATTTTCAAAAGGCACTTTATGTTTGACTGAAACGTGATAGTGATGTTTTTATTTGAATAACTTAAATCCTAGTGCTTTAGGTGAAATATTATTGCATTTTGTAAAAAAACTGTAGTTTTTTAGCTGTATCACGCATATATTAGGACAGTTCGAAAAAACCTAGTATTAAAATACTCCGTCCTCCCCTTTTCGCTAAATTTGGTGGAACTAAACGCCGCGCATTGTCTTAATCATTTCATCTATTGCTAATCGAATTCATAACCGTCGCGATTATAGTCCGATGCTATGGTGGATTCTAAATTATATTTTTCCTTATACATTTAGGACAGGTAAAAAAAATTAAAATTAAAAACTAAAAAAGAATATAATTAAGCCTACTTGAAACTAACAAAGTTAGTGCAATATCTTGAACAGCTTACACCGGATAAGCAACAGGATGGAAACTTTGATAATATTATGCTTAGTATAATGTTGTAGGCGAACTGGGGCATGCGGGCGCGCTTAGGGAGCTACTAGTTTTGAGTTTTACTGTGACATGTAGTAAAGTTGTTTTGACTACTGTAAGTCGTATTTCCTTGTTTTTTATTATATTTATATTAATATAACATTATATATCACACATAAAGCAGGGTACGCATGGTAACCTAGAGTTAACGTTCCCCACGTACCACCCAATTTCTGGAGCATTGTATTTTAAGTGACAGCGCTCGCTACTTTTTTCTTTCAAAATTGTAAAGGATGAATAAATAAAACCATTTTTTTTTTCATTTATTGTAGTGAAAAGCTCCCGTCATTTAATCTTGCCACTTAAAATATACTCCAAATATTCGTATGATATGAATTATCTTTATAAGTCAAAGCCAATGATAATTGCCAAGCGGATAAACCGATTTCAATCTAGCCGTCTCTGTTGAAATACGACTTAATCGAGAATGTTCATAACAATTATATTGTTTAGGAAATTTGTTCAGCTATTTGAAGTGCAGCGTTGAGTTTTGCCACTCAACAAGCAATGGCTCCAGAATTCGGCTGAAACTTAGGAACGGAGTGTCTTAACACTAGGTTCCCCCTGCCTACCCTGCAGTGTGCGGGATACAAAGAGGAGGCTGATTTATTTATTACAAGATCATCAATGAAGGGTACCTAGATCTCTAATACTACAGCCTCGTCTGAAATTTGTAGAAATCTGATGATATTTACTTTTTAGATACTTTAATGTCGCGGAGTTTTTTAACATTTACTTAAGAATTATTGGAAGACAGTAAATAATTTAAGTTTTTCGCCCTGAAAATATAAATCTTTATTAGTTTTGTTAAGCTGCGAATGGGTCTTTCGTTAATAATAAGACATATACATATATCTAAATATACACCTAGCTCCTATAGAGATACTAGCTAGATAACATACAATTTGGGAACAATTTGCCTCGCAGGAACCTCATATATACAGTATACAATAGTTATCTCTACGATTTACCATAGGTACTTGTGTAACACACTCCACTATCAATTTGCTATTGTTCAAAACCACGTTACGATGAGATATTCTAACCATTGTATTATGAAATCAAGTGGATACTAATTTAGGTTCGCGAGTTTTTTTGCTTCACATTGTTTAGTAGTCGTTAACTCTAGGTTCTCTCTGCTTACCCCTTACTTATGCGGGATAAATGCAATGTTAAATTCCGCTTACACAATATCTCGACTACGGGCGGAATGTGGAGAACGGAATGTATTAAGACTAAATTGCTTGACACTACCCGAGGAAAACGGCTAAATATTTTCTTTAACGTTCAAAATATGTTAAAATATAAATACTTTTCTAAATATACTTTATTTTAAAGCCAACAAACATTAAAACACAATAACAACATTGCCATCAATTATTCGGTATTCCAACTAGGTGTTAACCGCAAGTAAATTCGTTCCTACGAACTTCCTTTGAGCACAACCGCATATTTCGTTCTATAATAATTATTTACACTCTCGCAGACATTTGAATAACTTGGTTATTTCAAATAGTGCTAGTTGCTAGTTCATATTAACTTTAAATTAGTGGATATTTCATTATATTATATTAATTAAAATACCACAGAGGGGAATCATCAAGGCGCAGTGAGATGGCGTTTGTTTGTCTGACGGTTGTGGGTTCGATTTCCATGTTCATTGTTTGGCTCTAATAAATGGACGGGTGGAGAGCGGAGAATGGAACGTCTGGATAAAAGATACTTTCTGCTTATCATGATAAATAAATATAGGATAAGCAGAAAGCATCTTTGGGAAAAAAATGTTTTTTTTATTTAGTCAAAAACTTGACGAGAAGAATTAATGAATTTAATCTCACAAGCATGGCATATTGCTCAATGCGTTTACTTTACCAGAGTGATGAAAAAAAATATTTCAATTTTTTTAATTGATCTCTTCCCGAACCCTTGAATGTACAATTAGTCGTTATTTAACTGCAATTATATACAGAAAAAACTCCACTGAACTGAAATAAAGAATAATAAATTACGCTAAGCTTAAAATTCAGAAACATCCTTTAATCAAGAGTTAAAATGTTTTAGAAGATGCCTCGAACGCTCATTTAGTTAGCCGCGACTTAGCGGTCGTCGCTTTTTGTAGACCAGAGAGCTTTTTAATCATATTAAAAATGTATATTTTTTTTATCACGATGGCCTCAATAAAATAATATATTATAGATAAAGATATATTGAGGCCGTCGTGGTGCAGAAGCGCAAGCGTGTGAATGGAAACATGACAGTCGTGGGCTCGATTCCTAATCAGGGAAATTAAATTTTTAATATATTCATATTCCCCGTTTTTGTAACGATGCGAAGCGCGGCGTTGAGTGCGGCCACTTAGCACGCAATGCCTTAAGAATCCTGCAGAAATTGGGGAAGGGAAGTGGCTTAATGAGAACGGATTGTCGTGTCATATACGGGATGTATCTCTTATATAGCAGGGGACATAGTGTTCGACATTTGCGTGAAATTTAACGCCTTGTTGTGTTTATTCACCGTAGCTAGGAAATAAAAGCTATCATCGTTGCGGCTGTGGGCACGGAGCTCGCGACCGTTAAAGTCAGACGGCCAATTAATCTTAACCAAAAAACTACTAAACCGTCCCCTTTTATTCAAATCAAATCGTATACAAAAGAATACTTTTCCATTCTCTTAATGTTCTTTTTATAGGGAGAAGTAAACATTTTTCGGCTTAATAAAAGATTTAAGTCTTGTTAATTATATTGTTATCAATCTTCGTGTTCATTATCAACTGTCGTTGGTAATCTTATCTCATTTGATTTATGTATGGTTTCGTAAATAAGTGAGATTATCCTAGTCTTATCTAATTTGGGGTATTTTCGCATATTTTCACTTTTTCTTTGTATTTCATGTGCTTTAAGTGAAACAAAAGTCCATGTTATAGAGGTATTTGAATCGATATAACTCGGTTTTAAACAGATACAACTATCTGTTAAAAAACAATTTCACACATTTTTAATATTTTGAAGTGTTATTCCACACTTAGGAAAGGAACTTACTTAGTTTTCCAAATAAAGAAAACGTATAAAAATTTGAAATTACCACAATTTTAACCCACGATTCAAATATTTTATGCAATACATTTGACACATTTTTTTATAATAATAAGCATATAAAGCTAGCAATATGTTTCCTGCCTTTTTTACTTCTTCGTTTCGTCCAAATATGTCAAAGGTCGTGCACCAGGATCTCCACAACGATCTGTACTGCTGTGCTTGCTTACAAGGACTCACAGTGACCTTGACCAAATTGTTTGTCCACCAAGTAACGGGCCTACTTGTAGTTTCTCTAGTTATAGATACTGCTGTTAGTTTGAATTCAAATATTGTGTAAGAAGAGTACCAAATACTTCCGATTGCACTCGAATCCATAGTTACGTGATTAAAATATCTCGATTATACCACAATATCCTAATTTCAATAAAATTTAGCATTAAAAAATCCTTATAAGTATTAAAACCAAAAAAAATACTTTAAAACGATACATATAAAAGCGAAAGTACAAAACGCTCACGTATATTTTATATGCTAATGCCTTTAGACACGAGCGCCGTCTAATCGCATTTCGAATTTGGGTTAAATATGTAAATCCCAGTAAAACGTACGTTTAAACAAACTTTTGGAGAAATGAAAGCTGAATTATTAATATATCAAGAAATCATACCTCAAAAGGTTAATACTTTGAATATATACATAAATTATCCCTTTTGTTGATCTTGTAAAAAAAACTAAAAGTTTTAAAATAAGACAAAATAAACTAACTTCACGCTTAATCTCTAGCGGGGTAGTCAGAGAGAACGGAGCGCCAAACGCTACGGTCTCTACGTACCTCTTTCGCCTCGTCCACTGTCATCAACCTCTTCATACATGCCCTCCGGGGGATCCTCATGCTTTTTACGTGACCTTCCTCCAGCATCTTTGATACTGTGTTTTCGAAGGTCAACCGAGGTCTTCCCCTGCCTCTATTACGGCTTACTTTTCCACCATACGATTTCCTACCACTCTTTCATCTTTCTTCATTTCATTTAAATACCAGAACCATTGTCTTATTCACATTTAGTTCTAGATTATTATTTAATTTTCGTAAATATATGATATATGTTAATAATATTTTCAATACGAATAAGAACAAAGCACTACGTTGAGACCGAGATTCATCTCACAATGGCTTTGGAAAGAAATCGGAAGTGGCTTAACAGCTAAGGTCTCTTTCTCCACAAAAACAACCCTCCTTTTTGATAATTGAATATTCCTGATACAAAAGCATTAAGTGACCTTGCGATCAAAACGAAAAATTCAAATCGGTTTATCCGGAGCTACGATGTCATAATCAGACATACAAACATACACTCACGTACGCTATATTTATATACAACCCTATATTTTCATTGAGGGTTTCACATACATATGTACATACATTCAGAACCGTCCTGAACTTTATTATTTTAAATAGCATTAATGTATACATAAAATATCATTCGTTATTATTTTATAAAATTGAATACAATATTATATTTATACTATAACATCCACAGCTCGGCTTCAGCGCGAATTTTTCATAATGAGCACTGAAAAATATGTGAAAGCTTCAAAACATGTGACGCCGTTGGTGGAAAAATGCATAATGCAACAGTGTGAGCGCGACACCCGCAATGCGATACGGCGCAGCGACACCTAGACACCTAGATACCTAGAAACCCGGACACCTAGACACGTAGACACCTAGACACTTAGACACCTACATGCCTTGACTTGCCCATATTTTTATATTATTGTGTTTTTTTAAGGCTGTATATCTTTGATACTAGAAAGCGCTGGAAATATTTTGTTGAATACAAAACTTTTTTTTTTGCTCCACACTGTATCCCGCTCATAGGTAAAGTAGGCGGAGGGAGCCTGGGAACCTACTGCTAAGACACTCCGTTCCCATTTAGACACTTCACTTCGCGTATTGAACGCCACTATTGTTTCATTTGTTTATTTTCATTTCCTTGCTCTAATAAGAAGCAAAGGAACTCTCAATGTCTCCAAAACCGAATGGAAGGTGAGGAATGGGGCGTCGTAATATTTAAGTTCTCTCTGCTTAAATGTGTACAGTACAGTATTAAGCTAAAAAAATCTCCGCCATTTTAGGCACAGAAAACTTTTGTTGATATCAAAACAAAAAAAATGTTAGATTTTTTATTTATACTTACAGGTTACATCCAGTAAATGAAGGACCTTTGCACATGAAATCCTTATCATGTGAATAGTCGTGATCAGACAAACATAAAATCAAAAGTGAAAACATCTCGAATATACTTCGGGGAATTTTTTAAATATGTATATATTTGTGAAAGAGAAAGAAAAACAATAAAATGACTTAAAACTGATTTCTTTATATCCGCTCCATCCAAATGTTTTAGAATGAAAAACAATGTATTAAATTTGTAACTAATAAAAGAGAAGAGAAATAGGAAGCAGACTTCACAAACGGTACGATAACGGTAGTGCATTTAAAACCAACTCCCATATCAAACGCTGCCGTCACTAAAACAAAGTCAAAAATTCCTTCTGATTTGCGAGTAACGTGCTCGCTCGATGACGTGCTCTGAGTTTTTTTCTGTTGCCTCAGGCTCTGTGCCTAAATAGTATAAAGGTGAAGTTAAAATTCAAGGATCTAATATTCGTTTGATGTTGCATTTGATAAATCGTCATATATCTCCCATACATATGAGGCGTGGCGCAGGGGTTCGTTGTTGTGGGTTTATTCTCACTCGAGAAAATTTATTATTTATTATTTTAATATTTTTATTAATTCTCTCTGATATCGAGGCTAAGCGCGGCGTTGAGCTACGCCACTTAACACGACGACGACCCCTTCGAATTTCGACTGGGTGCGGAGTATCTTAACACTAGCCTCTGCCTACTCTGCCACATGCGGGATATAGCATGAAGAATAGAATTAGAACACTCCTATCGAATTTTGAGACATTGCTATGTTAAAAGGCTGCGTTCAACGCCGCGCTTTATATGTATACCAGTCAAGACTTCGTCTATTAGGTATTTGTCAATAGGTTCGATGTCCACATCTGTAGTTACGTTTTTTCTCGTTCCATAACACTATAAAAAATGTAACCTGAATATTTCTTTGCGTGCGACGTTAAGCACAGTGTTCTATGCAAATAAGTTAAAACGTATTTTTTTAAAACAAAGAAAAAAGACAAGAATATAATTAAAATGCAGTGCGACTTCAAAAGTCTGGCGCTCTCGTAATAAACTTAAAACAACGTAGAAAATTAAAACTAACTTCGCTGGCACGTGTGCCTCATATTTACATGCAAATGCATATTACGTATATTCTTCATATAATGTATGGTAGAATGTTTTTGTGAAAACACTTTGCACTTAATTAAGAATATCTTATATAGAGTTTAATTAATTTAAAGAAAATCTTTCGTCGCTGAGGCCGTCAAGAGCCAAGGTGGGGCACAAGCGTGACAGTAATGCTTAACGGTATTATGAATTCGATTCCCACTCAGGGGAGTGAGATATTTAATATTTTAATTTTCTCATAGCTAATAACTACACAAGAAAAAAAAAACATTCCGAAAATGTGCGTGTGCAAATAGTCAAACAGACCGACGGACAAAAATGTTATAAATAAGTTCGGTAATTTGGTTCTGTCATTACGAAAGTAATGTAGGCCTGATGGGAGACTAAGTATTTTGTTTTTCAAAGCCAAGCAAGCTGTTTCATGTTTGAAAATGATATAAAAAGTTATATTAAGCAAGTTTAATTGGCGGTTGGGTATTAGATGTACACAAAAGAGGCATTACGGTAAATGTCTACAAATATATTGAATATTTCATTTTTTTCAGCATCATGTTTTTTTTCTCAGGAGAAGAGTATGTGGAGAAAACTATTTAATCGATTATCATGAAACTTTGTGGCCGGTCGTGGCGCAGAGGCACAAAGTGTGACTGTAAAATCGACTGGTTGTGGATTCGATCCCCACTCGAGGTAGTGAAATATTTATTTACATTTATATTTTACATTTCTTCGCTCTGGTGTCGATTCAAAGCGCGGCGTTGAGTTCCGCCAATCAGCACGCAATGCCTCCATAATTCAGCAGAAAATAGGGAACGGAGTGTCTTAATAATTAATAATAATTAACTCTTTATTGTACACCCAAGAAAAGACACAGAAAT
>DVQM01000407.1:0-18014 GCA_018231645.1 Heliconius ricini | reverse complement strand
ATCGGAGTTTTTGTAAGTTCACGCGGCACACTTTGCACAATATCACCGAGAGTAGACCGAGTCTGCTTTGTTGCCGCTAACCACTGATCCCTGGTGTGCTGGTTCTTCACTTCAACAACAAGAGATCCAGATCGTTCTTTTTGCGGTTGCATGACGCGCGTGCATTTAACGTCATCTTCGTCCATTTTTAACTTTGCAGCAATGGATTTTATAACTTCCTGGGGTTTTTGTAGTGCGGATTCTGGTAATCCCGATATTTCCAATGAGCTCCCTAGGGACCTTTGTTCTATTTCATGCATTTTAAACTCTACGGACGCAACGCGAAGTTCAAGATTTTTGTTACTATTTTGAAGTTCAATATTTCTATTTTCTAACGTTTTTATTTTGTTTTCATGTTTTCTAAAAGATTCTTCGATATTTGAAATTTGATCGCTTAGGAAGTTGAGCGAAACTTCAAATTCTTTTTTCAGTATTTCAAATTCCTTTTTTATTATTTTTTTCATTTCTGAAGTTATGTCTCGAATCAATTTAGATCCAGCTTTGTTACTGGAAACGAGTCCTTCTTCTTCTTCATCCTGGGAATCATCACTTTGTATTAATATTGATGATCTATGCGAGGCGTTGTACAAGCATTCTTCACAGCTCCATTCCAGTCCGGGGGCATTTCGAAGAGTGGCTAATTGCTTTGCGGAGAGTTTAGCGCAAGAAGTCGTAGAATGGACACACTTCTCACATCGGCTACATATTATACCGAGTCCTTTTTTCGTAATATTTTTGTTACAAGTATTACATTTTGATATTGGCATCTTGAGGGTAGTTTGCGCACGAATTTAAGTAACGTGTGTATAGTTCGTAATAAGAACGACGAATATATGAATATTCTATGTCTTACAAAATGTTAATTCTGTAGTTACAAAGATCATACCCGGTTGTAGAATAAGATACGACTGTCAGTAATTTACATAACGCTAAGCGCTACAGTAATAAGTAATGTTATATTATTTTCTAAATAAATCAGCTTCACGCTGTATCCCGCACATAGCAGGGCAGGCAGAAGTAGAAGGCCCGTTCCACTTTCTGCCAAATTCTGGAGGCATTGCGTATTGAATGGCGGAACTCAATGCCACGCCTTGCCTTGACACCAGAGCGAAGAAATGAAAATATTTTACTATATAAAAATAAAGTTATATAGAAATTTCATTTGTAAACACCAAAGTACGATAGAGAGCGACCTTGCAATAACCATTAGCATACCTAATAAGGGAACAATTTTTTTTTGTAATAAAACTTTCCTCGTTAATTTTTTTTTATGTTATAATTACTATATTTATTGAGAAGAGAATATAGCGGGAATTGTATAACATGTCTTTAATTTAGGAAAAATGAAGAACACAAGGATTTCTCTGCTTATCCTACTAAATAGGATAAAATGTAAAACTAAAAAAATAACATCCTACCACGAAATATGGACCAGTGCCATGTATTAGCACGTTCAAACAAAACAATCTCTACAATTTTATAGTATAATAATATTATAGAATAGAAAAAAAAATTATGGCCAGTTGTGGCGCAGGGGCACAAAGTGTGACAGTATAATCGACTAGTTATAGGTTCGATCCCCATTCAAGAAGATGATATATTTTTAAATTATAAATTTATATTTCCATTTCTTCGCTTTGGTGTCGAGACAAAGCGCAGCGTTGAGTTTCGGCATAAAGTGGGGAGATAATGTGGACAGAATGTCTTAATCTTGTTTCCCTCTACCTACCCTGCTATGTGGTGATTAGTTATATTAGGGAATCTAGTATTAAGACGATTTTGTCTAACTTTTAAGACATAAATTGAGTGTCGGAACACAATGCATCAGTTTGTCTTTATCAGAACGAGAAAGTAAATATATACAATTACCCCGAGTGGTTATCGAACCCACAAGTGTCACGTTCACAGTTTACAGCTCTGTCACTGAGCCATGGTGGCGTCGAAGATAACAAAACAGAAAAAAAATATCTCCGTTACCAGATACATATAGATACAGCAAGCTGTTAGAAAAATTTATTTTACGAGTATAGTTGTAATAAATCTTAGTAAAACTTATTTTATGTGTGCCGTTACTTTTCATTTCGTTCGTATACGTTCCTACATATATTTTGGGAGCGTTACGCAACCGAATGTATGGAATAACAAATCACCATTAAAAAAAAAACAACAAAAAATTAAAAAAAAAAAACCTCATGTCGAATTTTAATTTCAAATTCCGCTTAAATTACTTAAGAATCTTCGTAGCCTTAGAAAACATTGAATTTATAATGACTTATTTAATTACATGGTTTTTTGGAAGTTAAGTTGGAAGGAATTTGTGAAATTTTGTAAGTTTCTTTAATATATACAGGTCCCAATAATATATGTTGTGATTTATATATTTTGGTTTACCCGACAAATTTCATTAGTATTTTTTTAAATATAAAAAAATAAAAATCAAAGTAAAAATAAATAATTTAAAACATTTATAGTATAAATTCATATTAAAATTGTAACAATTGAAAATACCATTTTCTCAAAGGACAATAAAGTTTTTTTACAAATTAAATAATTATTTACTTCGAAGCAAATTTTACAAAGAATTCTTATTCTAAAAAGCTCCACTCATAAATTACAATACAATTCGATAAGTTTATTGATCTTTGCGAGAGACGGTGAGCCGAATGTTACTGAGAAAGATCGAATAAAAAGAAAAAAATAATTTAACGTCGTTTTTCTTTTGTTCCAGATAATGCCAGCCACCTTAACTGATACTACACTGCCTTGAGGCAATATGAAAATCAGGCGAAGTATAGACGTGAGGCTGATAGCCTTGTGTACCACTTGGATTCTCGTTCCGGCCATCGCTTGTCCCACTCAATGTGTATGTAAGTGGAAAAATGGCAAGCGATACGTCGAATGTACGGACAAATTACTCAAAGCGATACCCAACTCGTTGGACTCGGAAACACAAGTATTAGACTTCACCGGTAATGATTTGCAAGTTTTACAAAAGGAAGCGTTCCACAAACTTGGACTTTTGGACCTACAGAAAATTTATCTTCAGAGATGTCGGTTGCAGAAAATCGATAACCACGCCTTCAGGGGGCTCGCGAATCTAGTCGAGTTGGATCTCTCCAATAATTACATTACCGTCATTCCATCCACCAACTTCGTCTTTTTTCCATCTCTAATGAGGCTCTCGCTGAACAATAATCCTATAACAGGTATACGAACCCACTGTTTCCAACATCTGTCTTATTTGAATACATTAGAATTGAGCAACTGTAAAATCGAGAACATCGAGCACGAGGCGTTCTCCGGACTCAAGCATTTGGAATGGCTGAGGTTAAATGGTAATAGGTTATCGAATATTCAAGGGGATAATTTGTTTCCGGATACGTTGCGGGGGATTGATCTGCAAAATAATAATTGGAATTGTGATTGTAATTTGAGAGATTTACATAGTTGGTTGTCGAGTTCCAATGTGCCACGCACCGTTGAACCTATATGCTATCTGCCGGACCGATTGAAAAAACGTACAATAATAAGTATAAATGAATTTGACTTGGCGTGTCTACCAAAACTGACGCCTACATCTATTTATTTGGAAACGAATGTCGGGAACAACGTGTCCCTGGAATGTATTGTCAAGGCCGTGCCGGAGGCCAAAATACAGTGGTTCTATCAAGGACAACTTATTCGGAATTATTCAACGTCCGCAGCGGCGCCTCATCACGTATTTTATGTGGAGAGCGGGGTTATAGATAAAAAGAGCGAGCTGTACATATTCAATATAGGGAACGACGATAACGGTACATATGCGTGTATCGCCGAGAACTCCGCGGGAAGGGTTCGCTCCAACTACACTATTAAAATTCTTATGAAGGAGGAGCCCGTCGTTATTGTGGTCACGTTTCCACACAGACATTTAGTAGTGATAATAACAGTCATATTTCTAATAATCGTATTATTAATAGCAATCATTGCTGTAGTTTTATTGAAATTCAAAACAGACACGAGAAGTCGAAAGAAAAAAGAGAGCGGTAAGGACGTGGCTTTATGTAATCAAATTTTACCATCGAGTCGAAGCAACGGCTCATTGCCTAAAAACAATGGGAGCGTTATAGTGAACGCGCACTCGCACCATGCGCTGCATTATACTGTGCAGACAAATAGAGATTACGAGTCGAGTGACGCATACCAAAGCAATAACATAAAAGGCTTTGTCGACAGAAATCCTGACCTAATTAGCGATGCGGAAACCGTCGCTAACAACGCGCAAAACGAGAACACTGCGCTATCTGTGTACAAAACGCAAACTACTAACGATACTTTTGAGGAGGAGACCGCATTCAGCGCGCCGTCGGTGCCTCGGCAAGTCACGTGGCAGGATCAACAGAGTCTAACGAGTATGCCTCCAATGAGCATGCCGCCTAACGCTATGTATCAACATTCGGCAGATGTGCACTTGAATCCCGGGTGTTTCCTGGACAGCGAAGGCTATCCATACGATTATGGCTTACCAAAACATCCTTGTCGGCAACCTGTAATGTCTAATTATTCAGTAGTTGGACCATTTTACCAAACTTTACCGCATAACAGGCCAAAAGGGCAGAAACTAGTGTGTAAATTCGCAAAAGATAACGAATTTAACGCAACGCCGCCACCTTGTGCCAATTTCGAGGTATTTAACGGTACGAACGTGCGGCGCACGCTCGAAGGGTATCCAGTGCCACGGAATAGGCAAATTGCATTCGTTGGGAATGGAACTGTTTACTACAACGAAGAGTTCGTGCCATCACCACCTGAAGGCTACAAAACCGAGTCAGTACAGTGTTGTGCGCCAACAGAGCCGTGTTCGAATTGGAACCCTAAAGGGACATGCGCAGTAATGATACCTATGGGCATGCCTGAAGGTCCAGGTCGGTGCTACCAAGTAGAAACAAGGTGTGTAGACACTCAGACTACGGACGCTCGGATCCCGGGCGAGGGTTCCGAGAATTTATTGAAACCACTGCCACAAGTCTCCAACGCCAAATGTGCTTCAGACATTTGCTCCGAAAGCCCCGACGAGGGGTATGTGGGGGACGCGAACGACATCTGACGACGTCGTCGCACCGATAACGCGTAAACAGGGCAATTTAGACGCTAATAAAGTGATAAAGCGACTGAATATGAAAATAATCTTGTATATACGAGTATGCTTGGTAATATAAGAGGACAGTGGAAGCGTATGTGCTGCACAATCATTCGAATTTAGATATAAATTCTGTGAATCATAACGTTTTATACATACATACATACTCATTTCTATAATATTTTTATAGGCAATTAATTGTAAGCTGTAGACAATCCTATCCGAATATTGAATAAAATGAATGTAAGTTTATGTTTATTTATAATTTTTATACGGTAAAGTGTACATTCTAGTCATTTCACAATATATAATATGCCACGTCATATAAAGATACACGTAAAGTTATCTATTAAACTCCATAATTTTAGATTCCGTATTAGATAATATTGAAAAAAAGAATATAATAATCATTTTTCTACTTTCGAATCGCCATTATCTGAAGAATATATTTAGTTGGTGATTTTACTGTAGAAGCTACAGATTTTTTTTATAAACTAAATAAAACTCATGTGATTTTGATCTCCATAGATTACTCGTATGTAATATTATTTATTTAAAAAAACTGTATAAGTTACGTACGTATGTACATAAGCGACACTTATATATTTATTTAATATAACACAATATGTGGTAAAAAGCAATAATAATAATATTCTTGAACATAGTAGAAATAATGAATTTGAACTAAAATTTTAAAAAGACAAAATTAAACTTATATCATTAAACATTAGTTAAAAGATTGTTTTTGGTCAATTTCGTCCTTTTTTTCTAAGTATTTGTTCCCCAAACAAGCAATTAGGTTATTTTGAAACGCATATTTTGTTATTTATTTAAAAAGAAACAATTTAATACGATCGATAAAGCTGAACTCTTTATGTTTTTTATTAAATTAAGATAATATTTCACGATGTATGTAGATCTAAACTTGTATATAGATTGTAAATATTAGATTTACTAAAAAATTTTTCCATATGAAACGATGTAGAATGAACGTACAGGTATTTTGCAATTTTAGATGATAGAAAATTATTTGTTTCATTTCATACATTTATGACATTTCCTGAACATTTTAAACATTTCCCGAGACAATGAGAATCTGAAGAAAGTTTAAGTGTATTATGTGTATTTTTTGTTGTTTTAGCTTGACGTTGTATCTGGCGGAACTTAGTGCCTCATTTGTCTTGTTAACAGGTTGAGGAAATGAAAATAATTAATTCCCGAGTGGAAATCGAGCCTAAGTCTCCCAGCCACGTTTCTACAAAAATTTAACGGTTTTGGGTTTGATTGGCTGATCACATGCTGTGCCAGTTCGCTACGACGACTTCAATACTCTTCAGGAATACATTTTATGTAAATGCGACAATTTAAAAGTTACTGCAATAATTTATGTAATAAATATATATTTATAATATACGAGGGTAAAAACCGCCCGCCCACCATATGGCGCCAAAAGGGTTTACTGTCGGCAGATTGGAATGTGTCGCCCCTAGTCCATAATTATAGTCTATACTAAAAATTCCATTTTCAAATTATTTTTATACGAGATAGTAAAAAAATCAGTTATCAATTTGTTTTCAATGCAGAACAAGTCTATATGTTGTCTTTTTACACTGCTTTGTTATATTTCTGTAAATTGTAGAGACATAGCCGATTGCTTAACGACGTAATACAGCTTCACTCATTCCTTCCCTCGTAGTACAATAGACAGGGGAAACTTCCGGATTGAACCACAATCATTGCGTTTACAGTCTGACACTGTTCTCTTGCGCTGCCATCGTCTGTACGACGTTGAACATCTATCACTGAAGTTAAGCAACGTCGGATGCGGTCAGTGCTTGGATGAGTGACAGCACTTGCTGTTGGCTTTTACCCAGCCCGATCGCTGGCCACAATTCTAGGAGCTACTCCCTTAAAAGATGTCTTTGCTGCCGACGATAACCCTCTAAAACATATAGCCATATAGGGCTTGCAATTTCTTAGGGACAGAGTACCCTCTTGTTTGCCGATGTAGATTTAAAGGCCAGTAGGCTACCACAGTTAACCTCAAATTCTACAAAAAACCTCTGTATCACGATTAATAATGAAAATAAGAAATAACATTATTATTATTATTATAGCCCAGTTTTAATATAGCATTTCTTTACTTCACATAAAAAATTGATACGTAGATAACCTGCTAAAACAGAATCCAAATTCAATGAATTTTAATACAAAATTAATTTAATAGAAATTTGATATTTCAAATTATTTGCTCTCTTTTTTATGATTGTTTTTACATAAATTATTAAAGTCAAAGTCATTTCGTAAATTCTGAAAAATTCTGAGAAAATTTAGATGTTTTTTGATCATTTCATTCAAATGAAATATGATTTTGTTTCATTTTTGATAGCTTTACGTTGTATTCTGTATGTTACAGAGAAGGTAGAGGAGAAAGTTTCAGTTACAAAACCTGTTGAGTGATGGAACTCAACGCCGCGACACCCAATTGCTGGAAAATAAAAATAATTGAAATAAAATAATATCCCCGAGTGGGAATCGAACACACTAAGCAGTCAGTGATGTGCCGGCCTCGGGAACGGAATGGCTTTTTTTTATAATTTGTATTTTTTTACATTCACGCATCTCAGGTAGAATCTAGAAATATGTACGTCACTTTATATTGTGTTAAAGAAGCATTTTACAGAACCGAGCTTAAAAGGTACTCCCAATTTGGTTTTTCTTGAATGGGAATCAAACCCATAACCTCGACATTATAGGACTTCATCGACCTACATTGTTGTAAACTGTTCAATGTGATATAGGAATTCTCAAATATTGAATTTCACTATTAAACAAGCCGTCATCATATTTAATTTAAGGTTTTATAACTTAAATTTTATACAAAACAATGAAAATATAAATTGTTTGATTTATAAGAAATGTTAATGAAAATTCGTGCGAACAGTTTAACTTTGTTACAATGTATTTCATAACTTCTCTACGTTTTTATTAGTTTTGTTCCACTTTAGATAAAAAAAATTGTATTTTGTATTATATATGAGTTAAATTGTTAACGTCATAGGTGTAGGTTTGATATACACTCAAGGAATATATCTTATACCCGTATATTCAAATTATTTTCGATTCTCCGTGATTGACTATTTATAATAGTCAGTCACATGCAGCTCGACGGCATGGGTTCGATTTCCTCTTGGATAAATAAATTATCTTAATTAAACAAAACCCGGTGTTGAATTCCATCACTCTTTATTAATCTCAAAGCTCAATATTTGTCTAGAAAATAGGAACACAGTGTCTTATACTAGGTTCCCATCCTACCGCTCTATATGCGGGATACAGCGTGAAACAAGAAAAACATAAAACATAGAATAGTTTCAAAAATCTCCAATTCTACATAAATAACTAGCTTTGCAAAATATCTGTACAACATAAAATCGATATCAGGGTATCTCCCCCATGATAGACGCGGTGGTTCTGGCACTTGCTCGCAAATATCAACAGATTTATTTTGTCACTCCTTATTCCCATCTCTTAATGGAAATGCTTTTTGAAGACACGAGTATAGTATTTTAGGATCGCAAGAATTGAATTTTATTTTTATGGTTTGTGTCTGGCAATGTGAGAGTATACTTTATTTATAGTGACAATTCTTTATAAGAAATTTTATGTATGTATACCTATACTATTTTTTTACATTTCTTAGTGTTATTCCACACTTAGCCACTAAGCCATAGGTTCTCATCAAGCTACGATGATTTCTTTATACATTCTTTTGTTATAATTTAGTTTCGTATATTATTCCCTACAAAGATTCTAGCAATATAAATAAGACGTATCAAGCATATAAACATTTCGACGTCGCTTGATATAAACGTATGACTTAGTAATTAAAGCGGTTGGATGGTTTCAAAAAACAGTTTGAAATCTCACTGCGTGCAAAAAAACGATTTCCTAAAAAAAACGATTAATGTATATGCTAGTTGGAGACCACAACTTCATTTCCGTTCTGCCTGATAGTGTCAGCTCTCTATTGTTTGTTTTTGTTGGTTGTGTGTTATTATAATTCAGTCTTAAAAGAATAATACAAGAGGAAGGTGAAGAAGATATGCTATCACTAGAACTATCTAGTTCTTAGGAAAAAAATCTGAGAAATAGTCTAACACATAAATATATTTTAATTTTATTTATATTTTTTATTTAATTTATCCTACTAATTCGGTAGATGCATAAAAATATTTTTCTACAGCTGAATAAAAAAAATATCAAGTCAATATTTAATACAGCAACGTAAGTATTTTTTTTTGTATGTTTCCGAAAATTGTTCGAAAGGGATAAAAATGGTTCGGTACGAGTATCACGAAGGGACAAAGGAGTGCTAAGTAATTATTTTTTGTCCAACTTCACCTGAAAAGAGTTAGGATGGTACCACCATGTTCATTAACGTGAAGGAATTTTATCAAATACGTAAGTTAGCATATTAAATGCTTAGTTTTTCACATAAACTTAATAGCAAAACAATTTCAAACTTTTTCTCGCGTAGTGGGATAGCCAGAGGGAACCTAGAGCTAAGGCATTTTGTTCCCCACTTTCCCCTTAATTTTCGAGACATTGTGTGTCGAAATTTTGTTGAGTCCACAACTCTACACACAATATTTTAAATTCGAGGTGAAATCGTGGAACGTAACGATGTTGACATAAAGTTCCCTCTATCATCCTCGCTTTGTGGGAAGCAGCGTGGAGCTAAAAAAACTAGTATTAATAAGTATTGTTAAATATTTCCTTTTTTTACGCACATAGCAGGAAAATATTAAATATTTCACTCTCCCGAGTGTACATCGAACCCACAACCATCGCATTGACAATCGCACTCTTGTGTACTTGTGCCACGATGACTTCAATGAGCTATACTTATAAATTTACTTACTTGCAGCGAAATCTAAATATGTATATTTCTGTTTTCTTGAGAATAATTTAAAATATTTCAACAGCAATTTATTATTCCCATACAAGCCATTCCCTACACCGCAAGTGCCAGAACAATCTAAACGGGAGTATGATTCTATCTTTCGTAACAAGTTACCTTTGTGTTCACATTGTTTGATACATAGCAATAAAATTACAAGTTGTAATCGTAGGATCGGCAGTATTCAATATAGATACCAATACATAAGTAAACATTTTGATTTGTAGGGATAGTGGGTTTGATGTTCGAGTGGTGTAAAATTTTTTATGTAATTAATAAATTTATTGTTGTATGTTCTAAAGAAATTCTTTACAAATACCTTGCTTAGAAAATATACGTATATGTTATTTTTAAAGTTGGAACGGATTTTTTATAGAATTTCTTCAAACTCTATTTTTCTCCATTTTTTTTCGATTATAATATATTAAATAATGGTATTTGTGAGGCCGTACAGCGTTTTCATTATAAATGCGACGGTTATGGGTTGGACTCCTATTTGGTTTAATGAATTATCGTCAGTCCTTCAGTGCGGTTATAGAACAAAGCGTGGCGTTGAGTTCCACACTACTACACACGGAATATTCCCAATATCTGGCATTGTGGAACCAAGTATCCTTACACGTTCGCCTGAACACCGCAATAATTATGCCGCTTATTGCGGCATTCAGAAAAAAAGGAAAAAAAAATGTAATTAATCGAATAACTAAATGTATACGCGTTAATTATCATTATTTCATTCGAATGTCCGATTATTTTGAATTGAGGTATCAATATCATATCGCGCTTAACAGCTTTTAAATATTTTATTTATACAATTGGGTCAATTTACAATGATAATAAATAATTACCGCATCTATTTCATACGGTACTAGTGGTTGTTTGGAACTTTTGTTGCGTAGACTGAACTGTCTGGTTCCCATCGCGAGCGTAGCGGGCCCACTAATGACTACTTTCCACCCACAAATGATAAATGAATGAGAATTGAAATGAAATAATTACAAAATTAAAAAACTCTGTGGAAATATAAACATATTATATTTAAAGGAATTCGTTCCACCTAAACATTACCTGCTCTTTTCTCTTTGGCACAGGAAATCGTAAGACGTAAAATGAACGCTTAAGTGCTCCCCTACACTTCCTGGCCGACCTACACGCCGTTTTCTGAATCCACTAATTTTCTTCCTACTGAGTAACGCAAGATTTTTATAAATTGATAAAATATAGTACAATATTTTTTGAACGAATGAAGAGAAAATACCTATAATATTCCAAGCTTAAACAAGTTGTAACTGAACGATAAAATCTTATTATATTTTCATATTATATATATGTGGGACAGCGTCTGACTGTAGCCCTTTATGTATTGTAATGGTAATGAGTTTGATCTTCCTTTGAGTACTATATTAGCTTCACGCTTTATGCCTAGCGGGGTAATCAGAGAGAACGGAGCGCTAAACGCTACGGTCTCTACATACCTCTTTCCTCTCGTCCACTGTTATCAACCTTTTCATACATGCTCTCTGGGGTTGCTCATACTTTTTAGTTGACCTTACTCCAGTATTATTGATACTGTGTTTCCGAAGGTGAACTGAGGACTCCCCCTATATCTCTTACCACTCATTTTTCCATCATAAATCTTTTTTGCCTTTCATCACTTATGAGTTTGACGTGTCCAAACCAACTAAGTACGTTCTTCTTCATTTTCACCATAATCTCCCTTTAAAGAATTGCATTATTTTTATTTCCTTAAGTTGGACAACCAAAGTTAAATTTTTCTCTATATCCCACATTTAGCAGATTATTATAGCACACAGTAACAAGAAAATTACTTTTTGATTTGATTCTTTACCGGGAATTTCTTTCTTTATCTAGTAGTATAAAAGAGTAAGTGTTAAAAAAATAACAAAAAAGGAGTGACTCACACTAAGTTTTTCTTAACTGTAAAGTTACGAACAGACTACGACAAAAATTTCGACATACACGTCAAATGCGAATTTTGCAACTAGAGAAACTCGTGTTCCTACAGAGACACTCAATGTATACGCTGAGTGTACCGTGTACAGTCGTACTCTGGTCGTACCCTAAGTGATATTGCCCATAGCCATTTAGCAATAAATAAAATACATTTTTTGTCGCGTTTCTATAATATATTGTTATTTTCTTATTATTAAAATACTGCCGATTGTACTTTAAAATACCTAAACGTCAGACTGGATAGGTTTCGATATAGCACAATATCACAACGTAACTCTTAGAAAACAAATTGTAGATGCATGAATTTGGAATAAAAGTGTATTTTTATTACTGTCTTTTATTTCATTATCATCCCTTAAATAGTCTATAGTAAGTTTATTTATATTTTAAAAAGGAATTTAATGTTTTTAATATGGTTAATGGCTATCCCACCCTAAGGATATATATATATATTTATATATATCCAAGAGACGCGAGTTCGAATCCCGTTACCTTAAAAATGTACTCAATTTTCTGTTAATTTAATAAGCCAAAAAGTGAATACGGGAAGAGGGAAGTTGCCAGTTTAGCCCGATATGCGTGACGATGAAAATGTATTTTATTCCCAACTGGTAAGGAAGGGTTATGTTTTTCGTATCTTGTATGTATGTAATATTTTTTATTACCTCATATCTCCAGAATCACTGAACGGATTTACTTAATTGAGGTATCGTTAGATTGGTATTACAGCCCAAGTGTTTTTAGATAGTTGGCGTTGTAAAAAAAACAATCATGGCGATTGTGGGACGCCATTAGACTTAGTGAATCAATTTTTTTCGTTTCAAATACCACAATATGGGTATCAAATTCAAGAGCTCATTACGAGGCTTTCAAAAATGTATATCATGATTATCATTATCATAATGAATTCTAACAAAAAAGTGAAAAACAAAAAAATATTTGTAAAAACAACAACCCCGACTGAATAAGTCTAAAAAGAAAATAAACAAGCCCAATAGTTTATTAGCATTAACTAACAGTTGGGACCTATAAGTATTTCTTCAATCAATAAAATCGTTACCAGGAACCCAGCATATTTAAAGAGGTCCTGACTGTTAATCCTAATCCTGGTTTTTGTTTTTACAAATATTTTTTTTAAATTTCATACTTTATCACGTATGAAGCAGGGTAAGCATTCGAAATCTTATATAAAGACACTCCGTTCCCTACATTCTGCTCAATTTTCGAGATATTGCGTATTGAGTGAGGAAATAAAAAAAAAAAAAAATCTTCACGCTATATCCCGCACACAGCAGGGTAAGCAGAGGGAACCTAGTGTTAAGACACTCCGTTCCCCACTTTCAGCTGAATTTTGGAGGCATTGCGTGTTGAGTGGCAGAACTCAAAGCCGCGCTTGTACATTGCTTGTACATTGATTGAGTGCGGAAATGACATTAATTAATTTAACCAAGTGGGAAAAGAATCCACAATCGTCGCACTTACAACCAGACGTTGTGCACAAAGTAATAAGCGTTTATAACTCCTATATATTTAATCTTAAGGCGAATCTCTAAGTGAATCCATAAACCAACTTACAGCATCCAGCAATATAGATGCTATCGAAATGTCTTATAACCAAATAAGGCAATAAAAAAGTAATAACATCGTAAAGTAAAAGGGAATTTGAACAACAAATATACTAATTTTAAGATTTTTTTCAAAATAATGTCTTTATCTTGTATTTTAAAAAGCAATTACAAATTAGGAAAAGAATAAATTTGATAAAATTAATGGTAACAACACAGAAAATATAAATATATATTTTAAAATAAAATCAAACATTATAAAAAGTTTTGTTTGCAAAAAAATCTAAGAAAACGACTATTTAAAAATTCCAACTTTGAACTTAAAATACTTTTGTTTTGGCAAATGTATTTCTATTTCCCCACATATATCCGAAAAAGCACTGTAAGTAATGAAAATATCGTATAAGGGCACTTAACGACCAAACTTCCACCTCAAAGGAAAACTTCTCGACAAATTAAGAAAGAAATATCAAGCGAACACTGTGCACGAAGTTAATGGAAATTTAAGATAAAAAGGTCAAAATGTAAACATACGTAAGTATATTCTATTGATAACTGTCGTGTTTCATCAATGTGTGTGATGGTGAGAACATCGTGATACATTGTCACTGTTATCGGGGTTGTTGTATATTTTTATCCACTTATCCACAGCGGACAGTAATTATTCATTTCGAATTTAGGTAATTCGGGATGTAGTGCACGCAGTGTTCGAACACTTGGCTCTCCTCGCTATGCGTGATGAAAGTGAAACTTAAAAAATGTGTTCACTAGATAGTGATATTAACAGATATGTAAACGTAATTAAATGCCTGTACCATCTGCCGCCTACAGAACAGTAAAGAATTGTCTGGAAATTCAAATAAACTTAGAACGATTTAACTTAATTATAAAATGTATGAAATGTAATTGTATAACGTTATAAGTAAGGTATTATTTACGTAAGTTCTATAAAAAAATGTTTTTATTTCTCGTATTCTTTTCTTGAGTTTGTATACTATACAAATAAAACATTTTTGTACATATCTAACTTTCTTATGATTGTTTTAAACGATACGTTTGTAAGCATACTCTGTTTCAGTACATTTTCATTTTAATCGGAGGCCAAACTTGGCGTAGTCGAAACTTCAGTATGCCCTGAGAGGAAAGAAAGGCACGAATTATGCTTTGCGAAACTGAGACCAACGGCCTCTTTGAAAAAAGAAATTTACAACCAAGTGATCAAAAAGTTACTTTATTTAAGAATTGTTAGTGTATCAATTTCGTTATTAACTTACTATTTTCCTTTGTATTCTTCTGTAAAAAATGTATCTTGTTCTTCTGTAAAAAAAACTTGTTTAATATCAAGAAAAGGAGAAAATCTATTTTGTTTTAATTTTCTGCCCAAATAAACATTTTAAAAATTATAATTTATTCATTATCAGGTTCTTTGCTGTTTTTAATATACATGTAGAATATTCTTGAAATAGATTTTGCATGGACATATATCTACGAGTATGTACGCGGATAAAATATGGCTGTTTTACTTGGGTTTCACTATACGTCAAATAATTTCCAAAGAAGATTTAAACAAATTACATTATTGGTTTCAATATAATCTATTAACAACAAAAATTCTGAAAAGTGTCCAATCTTGGTTGAAATCCAATCTTAATTAAAAAAATTCAAAATATACCGTCTTATTTACCCGCTCAAAATCAGTACACCCAGTCAAAAATTCTGAGGTAACAAATAAAAAAAAATACATTCGCATTGATAACCTCCTTTTTTTACAGAAGCCGATTAAAAATAAAAGCACTACTTTTAATTTTCCGTAAATTACTCTTTAGTAAGCAAAAAAATGTGTATTAATATTAACGTACAATCGACATCAATTTTATTTTATAACCAATGTGCAAATGTAATGAAACTATTATGATTTTGACCATTATATATGTATGTATGTTCATTTTTTCTTTCATAACTTCTATATCACTTACTATAACGATATGCCATATAAATAACAAATATTTAGTGTTTTAGTGGTATAAAAGCCATAACAATTGATTGTAAATGAAATCGTCTATACAAATGGTCAAATATAATTTTATTTTAAGTAGACTCGCTTAAAAGTAATTTAAAACTAAATTTCATCCTCAAAATTTTTAATGTAAATACTACCATTGTTATAATTTTTTTAAAAAAATTACATAAAAATTATATTTTTCGTGAATTTTATCGTTCTTATTCTACAATTATTTTATGAAAAAAATTATTAGAAAAACTCTCCTACGACGTCATTTTGCCCGATTCAAATATGATGAAAAAAGTTTGTGTAAATTTTGTACGCATCTTGTAGTTACACTTAGAGAGAATATATTTCTTCTACGATTATTTGTATTGTGTAATTACCAAATAATATTCGATAAGCTGTTACCCTCTAAAAATAATGAATTTCTCATTTTTTGAAATCGGTTAAAACATTCTTCTCTCGTCCCATATAATAATACCTCCCCATATACCCTCGTGTAAGGGATAAAGCCCCTAATCTTAGATGTCCAGAGGTCGAGCCGTCCCCTTGAACTTGCAATGTCGTCATTCGTTTGATGAAATACGATCTTGTATTTTTATTATATGTTTTTACTAAGAAATATATTATAAGTATTTCGTTTTTTCACGCTCTATTGTATATGCTATATATTGTATATATTATATATTAGTGTTAACCCATTATTAGATACGTGATATGTTTACAGTGTTCAGAATTTAATATTTATTTTTTTATTCTTGTTAAAGATTCTCTAAAACATTGTTGATCATTAAAAGTTCAGTGGAATTTTTAGTTTTGGAAAAATTGTGGGTGCCGTAGGACACGGCTAGACCAATATGTAGTTTCAAAATTCTACTTTTAGGAGTAATTAAATTATTATTAGTTAGTATTTTTTACTCTTTACCGATAATATTATTTACATTTGAAGTAAAATTCAGGTTAAATAATAAAAGTAAATATTTTTTTACTGAATTTATTTTGATGAAGTTTTTTACAAAGTGTTAAATTAAAGTTGCAGGCCACATACAGAATTCATTATATTGCAGTTTAGTATGACACTTGCAAGCCTCCAAAGAACATATGCGACGTGCTCCAATAGAAGTAAGAGATTCCGACCATCATGCCAAATAAACCTTCATCAATCAACATACAAGTCGCGTCTTTTGTCCTTTCCGCTGGTGGTTCGTCTAATTGATTGATGGATTTTTTTTTATTACGTTACATTGATATTTTTTTACGCCTCCTACTTCGACGTGACATAATTCTTCCGCGGCGCGAGAAAGTACAACGTGAGTCTCAATACACGATAACGAAAATTGGTGATACAAACACATCTAGAACTACTTATGTTAATATTTTTGAATAAAATAAGTTTTAACGAAAAAAAAACCGACTTCAAACAATGAATTAAAAAGTAAAAAAAAATTTGCATAAAGTATTGCGTACTTTGATTTTGTTAAACAAAAATAATTAAAAAAGGTTCTATAATTTTGAAGTGGTGTGGGCAGAGTGGTCAAAAGAAATTATTTGAAATTAAAATACATTCATCCACCAACCCATTGCCAGTGAAATGTCAATATGTTCATATTGACTTTTTGCGTAGGGCGCAAAAATGTACACACATTATTTTGGGTGCCAAATGGAACCGTTGGGTTATATGTAATGGGTTAAAATATTCTATACCCTAGTTTCCGCGATTGTTGGAGGTTCAGTTACAATTAGGGATAGATTTTTATTTATTTCCTCACTCTTTTGGTAACAAGACTAAATGTTGAAAAATAGGTGTAATGTAGAGAATGGAGTGTCTTAACACAAGGTTCCTTCTGCCAGCTATTTTCGAGATACAACGTGAAGAAAAATAAATGAGAAATTTAAGATTCCTTTATACACGATGCATCTGCCGTAAATTGGTAAAAAGATGGGTAACTTACAGATTGCATATGATTTTTATCGATTAGAGAGCTGAATATCTTCAAACTGCTGAAAATTTATCATTTAAAAAAAAAAGAGTCATAATTGGTATCCGGTCATCCGTTTAGAAGCTACAATATCTCGAAAAGATATACACAAACACAACAAAATTATAACACCCTATATTTGCGTCGAGGGTTAAAAACGAAATATAAAAATTCCAATTAAACAAAAAAGGATAAAGACACGGACAAAAAAAGATCATAGAGCAATTTAAATAGTCCATGTCATAAACAGCCTCGAACGTGAAGCAACAACCTCGAAAGTGAAGGAAGGTATCCTTCATTGTATAAATTATCAAACTACGCCTCAAAGGATTGGTTTAATAACGTTATATAAAATTATATATATATATAT
>DVQM01000406.1:0-18021 GCA_018231645.1 Heliconius ricini | reverse complement strand
CTCTGCCTACCCTGCTGTGTGCGGGATATAGCGTGAAGCTAATTTATTTAATTTTTTTAATATTATTATTCTTCTGATTAAAAAAAATTAAAGGTTATAAAATAAAATATCTATGTTAAAAAATATATAATAATTTCTTCTTCATGAACACCTACTTCTATGAATAAGATATTAAAATAATGTTACCTAATAAACGGACCTTAGCAGCGCGATCTTTATGACACCGGGTTAAAAACATTAGAATTTATGTTAAAAACCATTTTCTAATTAAGTTCATCACCATTCAATCAAATTCAAAAGGTCAAATTCGTTTCAACAACTTCTTCGTCTAAACAACCATCGTTTCTCCTAACTATGCACTGAAATGAGCAATGACCGTTAAATATGTTTATATATCCTCATATATGTATATCCTGATTTCTAATTCTATCACGTAGGAAATTCCAAGCATTCCTCTCTCCATCGCTGTGTGACTCTTTCTATGGCAACATACACTCATTAAAGACTACCGGCTTCAGAAATTTATAGTTTCTTAACATGGGCATTCAACATAATCTTTGTCTTGTACATGTTCGTCCTGAGACATGCTTTTTGAGAAATGCATAACAGAAAATAACGTTTAGTACGTAGTTGTCTACATTTCTCCACGGCAGGACATTCCGCGTTCGAGTGGAGAGTGTAAAGTCTAGCAGCCACTTGAGCTCCAGGGCCGACCTACCTCGGGGTCGTCATGGACAGGAGGATCAATATGACCAGGCAAGTGAAGAAGACCACCCAGGCGGCTCGCGTCGCCCTGTTCCTGCTGCGCCCACTGCTTCGTGCGCGACTCCCACTTCGAACGAAGCTATCACTATATAAGGCCTACGTCCAACCGCACCTGACATACGCCGGACCGGCGGCGTACGCCCTCACCAGCACCAGAAAGAACTTGTAAGTGGTCCAAAACCTCGCCCTCAGGCGGGTTACCCAGGCACAATTTTGCGTCACGCAACCCTCCAGCGTGACCTTAAAATGGAAAGCCTGGAGGAACACATCGGCCGGCTCGCATCGAACATGTTCCGCCGCGCCGATGCTTCGGACCACTTGCACTTAAGAAACATCGCGCCCCTACATACAAGATTCGGACGCAAGGCACAGGTTCCCGAGGGATATCCTACCCCCTCCCTCCCCAATCCGACTCCTGAGCAGTCACCTCGGTCGGAGGTCGCCTAAGCTGGACCTCTCATGGGTAACCGTGAATCTCACTCGGCTGGACTGACCGCCCAGGTCGACACATTGCTCATCTTGCCTCCCCCGCCTCCCATGCACTGTATCTGCCCCGGAGGGCAGATATACAACCCTCGCGCCTTGCGCCCAACCCAATGACGCGTCTATATTTATAGACGCCGCTAGACATCACGGCCAAAGGGCTCGCGCCCTGACGCTGTAGCCCAGCCGCTTGCTGGAAGACTGAAACTCACTGTTACTTACATATATTTTATAGGCCCATTGATTGTTTTTTTTATTTTACTGTAATTGTTTGTTTTTTGTGATAATGAAAAGTAATTTAATTGATTTGTGCTAAAATTAAAAACATGTTAATATATACTATATTTTAGAAAATGTATAAAAACTTGAACGAAGCGGATCTCGAACCCGCGCCCCCTGGAAATCGACAGTCATTCCTAAGTAACAAACACAGTTTGACAAATAACAGTTTAAAAAATGTTAAAGAATGTTGATTTATATTCATTATCATAAATGTAAATTATGTTGTGTGTTGTGTTATTTATTTTATTTACAAACAATGTTCACATACTTCCAGCCCATTGTTCAGAATAACGTAATCTAATTCTACATAGAAATTTAATAATAAATAATCAGCCAACGGTGCCAGATTGACCTCAATTTTATTAAAATTAACATATAGATAAAAATCTAACGTATTTATTTAATTTTTTAAATAACTTTCGACTGTATCAGTCAATTATGAATAAATTGTGATTTCTTCTTATGGATTTCCGATTATATTATAAAGGTGAACTCACATATAAAATGCACATTAAAATATAAGGATTACGTGAGACACAAAGGAACGCCGAAGACCGTCATATAGGATATTCAATATTATGCATACATGTCCGAGTTTGACTCGTTTGACTTATTTGTAGTTAGTTTTGGTTGTTGGTGGAATAAAACATTTTTTTTTCGATTTGGTAAAATTGGCATCGACTTCAAAATTACTGAATTATTAAATGGAATTACTTAAATGTTAAATAGAAATATAATTATCAATAATCAGATATTTAGGTATGCATGTACCTACGTTTAACACTAGAAAGTGATAACGGACCAGGAATACGAAAATTAGAGAATTCAGAAGATTTTTTTTATTTTAACACACACATTATGAAGTACCAAATAATAATGTAAGTGTAATTAAATAAATAATACTAATGAACTACGATTTGTCTAGGAACGTTTATTAGAATTCAAAGTGTTACATAATTAGGAAACTACATTTAACCAGGTCTTTTTTATTAAATCGGCGGCCTTCTCACCAATCATGATTTCAGCAACATTTGTTTTCCCACTGATTGGACGAGGTATTACACTAGCGTCAACTACTCTTAAACCGACCACTCCATATACTCTTAACTCTGGATCCACTACAGCATCAGGGTCACTCTGAGGCCCCATTTTACAAGTAGATGTGAGATCTCGCTGAGAAACGACCATAGTTCTTATGGCACATTCCCAATATGTTTCGGAATCTGAAGGGTAGTTCGAACACGTGGGGTAGGTTGGTAAGTATAACGATGCCCCATGTCTTCTAAATGCTTCAGATTGACCTAATTTAATGACATAGTTGACAGCTTCTTTTAAGGAAGCTAAATCTGTAGGTTCAGTTAAATAATTGCCGTATAATTTAGGATGGGAGAAGGGACTTGTGTCGCGAAGTTCTAAGTAACCTTTGGATTTTGGTTGCAAGAGTGTAGGTATTGCCTGCCATGTATCCACGTGATTCAATTGCGCAAACGCATTATTATACGTTTTATCGGATATCCTCCAACTTTTCCTAATTGCACCTCCAGCGTCAAGTGTGATGGATCCACCGATACTAGCCAATTCAATATCTGGTAGATTAGAATCAGAATAAGCTGTTTTTAAATATCCCATAGCTTCAACTCCACCAGGAGTCGTTAAAAGGCCATCACCGAATTGCAACCACTGCATAAAATTTGAAAGTGTTGCAACTTTAGGTTCCATAAGACTTGCATTTGTTGAGTTCAACTTGAAAATAACTCCAGGGAAACTAATATGATCATAAAGACTCCTTCCAACTTTTAGATCATTAAAAACAGGTATTCCGAGTGTTTGCAAATTCTCTTTGGGACCTATGCCAGATAGCATTAGTAATTGAGGTGATGCTACAGGCCCAGCAGATAGAATAATTTCTCTTCTGCAACGTACAGTTCGTTTAATGTTGTTTTTGATGTATTCTACTGCGTATGCCCTTTTAGATTGGGGTTCTATAACAACTTTGGTAGCCCTAGCTTCTGTGATAATATGTAGATTCTTACGACGTTTGTGTGGATGTAAGAAAGCTTTAGCGGCACTTAGCCGATGACCTTTATTTGTAATTGTCTGTACATATCCAAAACCTAATTGTTCAGGATCATTGTAATCTATAGTAGGCACCCCAAAGTATCTGCCAGCCGCAAGAAATGCTTCTACTAAACCCGTCCTGAAAAATTAACATAAAATAATACGTATATTTAAATAAATAGCAACAATTATAATTAATAAGATTGATAAAAGATTATGAGAGATTCTGGCGAGGTGAGACCATTATGTCGCAGTAAACCAGTGTTTGATTTTAAAAGCAATGTCTGTGGTTTCATGTGCACTCAAGAAATTTTATTTCCACTCTTGCAAGATAAAGTGCGCTGTTGTTTTCACGCATCGTCTCAACGCTTCGAGTTGGAGCAGAAAATGGAGAACTCTTCAGACTAGACTTTAAGTGTCTATATGAAGAATAAGGTGTGAAACGATAAAAAATAAAATAAGGAATTCTTACTTAAACGGAACATTTTCAACGGTCATTTCACCGTCACGGCCGCGGTAAGAAGATTTTTTGTATTTTTTTAATTCAGCTCGCTCAGACATTAAATAATAAGGCAGCAGTTCATCATATGACCTGAAATAAGAAAGCTATAATTGTAGTAATAAATAATATATTGTGGATTTTTTATAGAAAATAACTAAAGAGTGTTTAATACAATACTCCTCCTCCTACTTATACGCGTACTCTATTACTCCAGCGGTATACTGAGCTGGCTCAAAGATTTATAGCCGCCACTGTATATTTTCATTTAATTTAATATTCAGCGACCCATTTTCTTTGAAGATTGCATTTCTTTAACTAAAAAACTATTATACTACATTATATTTTAATTACTAACTTTAATAGATTAATTTTAATTTAAATACCATCCATAATTTCCATCAGCTGCAATTCTGTCCCAGTCCTGTGGACGTCCCCTCGCGTAGATCAAGTGGTTAATTACACTAGAGCCTCCTACAGCTTTTCCTCGTGGAACGTAACAACGTTGCTCTTCGCTACCTAAGAAGATTTAAGTTTTTATATTGAAACCAATATAATATTAAACGTTGTGCAGGCTAAGAAAATACCTATGTTTATACATACAGGGTTCTTTATAGTGAATCCTTAAATACCTCATAGTATACCTATATGGGGCTCAAAATGAAATACAAAAAAAGTATATTTCCTGAGTAATTTCAAGGATATTTATTTTTCCTTTTAAATGATGGATTTTATGATACTACTTTACGTTTCTATACACCCCAACTAAGATGTATTGTATTGTTTGATAGCTGATAATATAATATATAGCTGGGAAATATTATATTTTAATACAGTATATAATTCGTATATACTATAAAAATGAGAAAATATTAAATTCTTATTTGTGGTACGTGAACACGCCTATTCGGGTCAAGAAATCCTAGTGCTAAGACAGCAATTGAAGGCAGTGAAGATATGATGTTTAAAGGAAAACGAGATCCGTCAACATTTACAAAAGTAATTACACGGTATACAGGATTAAAATCGAGTATAACGCTAACAATACTTTATCACACTCACTCATTCGATATAATGGAACTTTTAAAATATTGTCGTTTTTTTTTTCGAACCGACTCATTCCTCTTTTAATAACAATAGCCTTATTTTCATAAGACAATTAGTTGTGTAATACCATTTTAAAATCTATATTAAACATGTGTATTTTATAATTTTTTATATTATTTTTTTTTTCACCTTAAACAAAAACAGACAAAATTGTATATGTATGACTGTACTATTTATTTCAATTGATTGCTTTAGTTCCTACACTTCTGCAGAATCCTGCGTCTTGTCTACGCTCTGGTTTCGAGGCAGCTGTTCCGCCATTCGCATTAAAAAAAACACTTAAAAGCCATAAACACTGCGTTCTAGTTGTAGTATGTGTCATATTAATACAAATCAACTTCACGCTGTATCCCGCACACAGCAGGGTAGGCAAAGTTAACCTATTGTTAAGACACTCAGTTTCCCACTTTCTGCCGTATTCTGGAGGGATTTCGTGTTAAGTGGGTGAAACTCAACGCCGTGCTTTTGCCTCGACACCAGAGCGATAAAATGAAAATATAAATTTAAGTAAATGTAACATCTCCTCGAGTGGGGATCGAACTCACAACCAGTCGATTTTGCAGTCGCACTTTGTGACCTCAATAAATTATATAATCATAATATTTATGTTACATACATAAACATATTCAAGGGGCTTTTATGATTATACTTACAAGTATGTACGTCCGCCCACTCCAAGTGTTTGCTTTTAGTGCATTACAAATGCGTGTGACTTATATATATGTAAATTATATCTATCCTCTTCAGGGCAGTTACTTTGAAAGATGCTGCATATGATATGCAAATATTAGCACGTAGCAAACATCAACATTAATATTTAACGTAATTAAAAACTACGATGTTTTGATGGAAACGGCGTGTCTTAACACTAGGTTCCCAGGGTTCCCTTTGCCTACTTTATTATGTGCGTGAAACTAAAAACTACAATGTATTACGATTATATGAAGAATAAAACTTTTAGTATTAATTGATTTATTGATCTACTGTTGATTAGTTAGTGGAATCTGGGTGTATAATTTTTTGTTCTGTTTTTAAGTGTAGTTTTACTATTTGCTTATGATAACAATGGGTGTTTATTTATTCCTTTTTAGGATGTATGCCACATTATGGTTTTATAAAGCGAACTTTACGTTTGACCGGCGTCTTCCATAGAATTGTAATTACAACTTTATTTACTTATACCGTTATTATAAACCATCTCCAGGGATTGAGTACTTCCGACTATAAGCATTGATCGATCGCAAAATTGAAATAAATTTTGCATCAATAATTTGTGTCAACTTTACAGCTGTTGACCATAGTTGGAAATTAACATGCCACTTGGGACTCTTTGTTATATTTTTCTCTTTGTTTGGACAGTGATAAATGGATGTTAATAGCTAGTGTTATGGTAAAACATTTATAATGAATATAAACAAAAAAATAGTTTCACGCTCTATCCCGCACACAGCAGGTTAGGCAGAGGGAGCCTAATGTTAAGACACTATGTTTACCATTTTTCGCCAAATTCTAAGGCCTAGACACCAAAGAGAAGAAATGATAAAATAAATTTAAGCAAATATTTTATTCGATTTCCCCACTTGGGGAAATAAAATATTTCCCCAAGTGGGGAAATCGAAGCCACAACCAATAGCGTTTACAGCCACAAATTTGTACCCCTGCGCCGCGACTGGCCGTAATATTGTTTTAATATTATTAAAAAATGCTGCCTGAAGTATAGCAAATAACATACCTACCATCAGTAAAAAATACTTTTGTGTTCACCGTTTTATTTATTTTAAAATGTGGATTAACATGAATCAACGTATAAAATCAATTAATATATACTATATACTTTTAAGATTACGATATTTTTTTGCATTTCATGAATAAATTTCACCATTTCTTTAATGTCGGTGAAGTTACAAGAAGGACGCTAACGGTGCTTAAACTGTAGTACGTGATAAATTGTACCTGGTCCGAGAATGAATAACTGTTTTTACCTAGGTCAGTTTTATTTCGAGTTTGCTTAAACTTTTCAATATATAGTCACTAGCGGGAGTTAACACTTTTTTGTGACCTATTTATTTATGTGAGAAAATGTTTAGTTACAAAAAAAACTTTAATGTAGTAATCGTGTATTTTCGCCTATATGGTTAATATCTGAAGACTGCCATGGCGCACGGGCGCAAAGTGTGACTGTAAACGCGAAAGGTTGTGGATTCGATTCTCGCTCAAGGAAATGAAATATTTAATGCCGCCACTTAACACGCAATGCAATTAAAATTCGGCCAAAAATGAATAACGGAGTATCTTAACATCTTAAAACTTTAACACCTTAACACTAGGTTCCCTTTGCATACCCTACAGTATGACGTTAAAAAAACAATAATTTTACAATAGTTCAGTTGTTTTAATAACAGAAACTAAGTCGTTATAACCTTAATAATAGCTGTTCTCTCTTTAAATACAGTGTGAAAACTAATATTTTCTCAAATGTACGTTATTGAGGAAAAATATAACGTTAGCATTAAAGTTGGCTCGTTATCTCGTTTAAAACTGCAATTGCAAAGGCAAGAGATATTGCACTTTTCGTGTACAAAATTATATTCCTAGACTTCATTAGATTCATAAGCTCCAATTAGATTCATAAGTTTTTGTCAAAAAAAGAATATCTAAAGTATGTTTAATCTATCAGCTTCACGCTCTATCCCGCATGCAGCACGGTAGGCTGAGGGAACCTAGTGTTAAGACCGTCTGTTCCCCATTTCTGCGGAATTCTAGAGGCATTGTGTATTGAAAGGTGGAACTCAACGCCGTGCACTGCCTAGAATAAGTTAGAGTGAAAAAGTGAAAATATAAATTTAAGTGAATATTAAATTTCCTTGAGTGTGGGTCGAACTCACAACCAGTCGCGTTTACAGGCACATCTTTGTGCCACTGCGTCACGACTGGTCCCTAAAGTAAAGCATGTTAGTTTGTTAAGTAAATTTACTTGTTAATATATTCCAGTAAACTTTTACACCGACTGTCTGTGTGGATTTCTAAGTATCCACAACAGCCTACTATATATAGAAAGTAGTTTCAGGTCATAAATAGTTTATAAGGAGGAGGTAGAATAGTTTTATCTTTGTGTAAAACAAAAATATAAATTATTCTGTAATTTAAAATTGTGTAATTCACAACACAAAATATAGATCACTGTGTAATTAAAGTTAGCTCGTTTGAAATTCCAATAGCAAAGCTAAAGGGTATCATGTGTGTGATAAATTATATATAAGGACGGAGCAAAAGTATTTTTGTATTGTTCATACAAAGGAAAATATGTTTTATTGGAATTTTTATTTATTTATAATATATATGTACCGTTTTGATCGATAACTTGTTGCCGTCTTATGGGTAGTGTCATGATGCCGTTCTTGTGCAAATTTTGAGATTTTTAATTAAAAAGATCTGATACGTAGTGTTCACGGTGTTCTTTTAGGTTATCTTTATGCTTCCTAAAGAATTCTGCAATGATCGAAGGTCAGGACTATACGGAGGTTGCATCAACACATCCCAGCCAAGCTCTGTTAATTTTTGCTGAGTGTGAGAATACGGTCTGGCGTTGTCATGGTGGAACACCAAGCCCTTTCTTTTCACCGGCTCAATAGCTTTTTTTAACCTCATCAGTTGGTGACAGTAAAAGTCAGAATCTAACAGAAATAGTTTAACCCGGTAGCGAAAACTACAAACCATACCTAAGCATCTCTTTATTCCGAGTCAGGCCCGGTTTGCCACGGTCTGTGGAGCTTGTCTATGCTTTGACCATGATCTTTTTCGCACAGTCTTATCGTAAGTCACCCATTTTTCATCAACCGTAAACAACTGTTTAAGAAATGGTTCGGAATTCTTACGTTTCAAAAAAGAATCGCAAATTGAAATCGAAATGGAAACTTGTTGCATTAGATTTCTCTCAGTGATATCATGTGATACCCAAATTCAAGTTTCTTTCTTGTACCCAGACTTGTAAATGACGTCAAACTATTTTATGATCAACATACAGTTCTTTAGCAATATCGTAGCTACTAATATGTCGATCTTGCTTCACTTTATCAAAGATGGCACTGATTTTATCAGTGACAGGGTGTCCAGAGCGAACCTCATCTTTCACACTAAAATTTCCAAACTTGAAACGCTTGAACCACATTTGTGCTACTCTTATTGATACCGCATTAGGTTTTTAAAATGCACAATCTTTATTCGCGACGTTCATCTTATTTTAACGTTTTTTGTAATAAAACTTTAGAATGTACCGAATGTCTTCGTCACATACGTTCGTTTTGCTTGCTTGAGAAACAATTGAAAAATGGTGAGAATTAGTTTTTTTTTATTTATAGGATCTTCAGAATGTCACATTTAATGGTATTATATTCAGTACAGCCAATGAGGTTTGATTACTAATAATAAATTTAAAATAGGAAATTTTTTTGCCCCGACACTTATACACTTATCAAATAGTTTTAATTAAAAAGAAATAGTTTAATTAATATATTAATGTAAACTTTAACCCCGACAAACTGAAATTTTCTAAAAAACTAATGCACTATTACCTAGAAGAGAAAGTAGTCTTAGCTCATAGATGGTTTATAAAGAGGAAAGTAGGATAGTTTTCTCTTTGTCTATATTAACACAAAATATAGATTATTCTGTAATTATATGCGGGCGGTGAAATGAAAATTTTCTTTGTGCAACAGTCTTTGTGCTCCCCCGCAAGTAAAACACTGCAGCTTACTATACTGCGGTTAATATATGCCAAATTGTCCAAGTACCCATTTCTGTAGTAGCTTTTAAGTTTGAAATAAACATTTTCTATTAGGAATAATTTCAATTACGACAACTATTCTTAATACTCATCATTAAGAATAATTGTGAGACCTGTCGTGGCACAGAGCACAAGCTGTGTGCTGTACTGTGTAATTATAAATGCGACAGGTTGTGGGTCGATTCCCACTGGAGGAAATGAAATATTTAATATTTTCATCTCTTCGCTCTGCTGTCGAGTGTCAAGTGGAGTGTCCTAACACTAGGTTCCCTCTGCCCACCCTGATACATCCAGGATACAGCGTAAAACTGAATAATAATAATTATTAATTCATCTCTTTAAAAATATTTACACTCACCCATACAGACACCAGGCTGGTGTTCCATAGTGTACGGCCAAACATAATCAGTTTGTTGTAGATATTGAGTTAATGCTGGAATGTCTGATAGTAACATTTCGGGTTTACCAGCCTCTAT
This sequence comes from Heliconius ricini, assembly GCA_018231645.1. Classification (NCBI taxonomy): domain Eukaryota; kingdom Metazoa; phylum Arthropoda; class Insecta; order Lepidoptera; family Nymphalidae; genus Heliconius; species Heliconius ricini. The sequence continues at coordinate 7,568 of DVQM01000406.1, read as the reverse complement.
GACCAGGACAGTCGCCCGGGGCTTATCTTCGGTAAGTCGAGATGCTAAGACCGAGCCTGAAGATCCAGCACCAACTATGATATAGTCGTACTCCTCCGATACTTCACTAAAACCTATACAAAATATTTATATGTTGTTGTTATTTTAAAAAAAATATATTGTAATAATATTTGCACCTACCCTCATGCAGGGGACTTAAGTAGGGCTAAGCGTGGGGTTCAATTACGAAACTAAGCACAGAATGTTCCGAATTGGGGCCAAAATGAAGACAAAAATCTTATGAAAATGAAGACAAAGCTTGTGAAAAATGTATAAATCACGGCACAAGAAACCAGTTGACACGTGAGATATGAACACATTCATTATATAATTAAAAAAATTGTATTAATCTAAAATTTAATTATAAATGAAGAAGTACCTTCATACTACAGTGAAATCTCAGTAAATTAGAGAAACTTATACATATTATTTTTTAATACGCACGAACCTTATGATGGTATAATTATATATATTTTTTAAAATATTTTTTTTACTATGTGAATAAATAAACGTTATGCATAAAACCGTTAAAAATACAACGCTTCAATTACTTTGTGGCGATACCTTAATTAATCGTACATACCACATCTCGGCAATTATTTTGAAAGTCTGACTTAATCCGTATTGTGAAATTCATACACAAATTAAACTTATTAAATTTTAAGCCAACACAATATACTATTAATACATAAAATCTATGCTTTGGCCATGAATGTTAAAAAGTGGTTATTGTTTCAAAATTAACATTGTTATCTCGATTACAATGTTTTCCAGCCGCATGTGAAATATTTTTTTAAGCACTCACCTTTGGGTAACGGGTACGAGTCCCTCAAAAAGTCAAATGGATCATTCCCAATCGTGGGCGAATAGTTCACAGCGAACGTTTGCATCATCATATCCACTATAGGACTTTGAGGGTAGGACCAGTGGCCGAATCTAGCTTTTCTATTTTGCACTTTAAGTTTGGATAAGTGCTGCCTATTTTCCAGTGATCCAGGCTTCCCGTTATCATTGATGGGATCGCTTTTGTTGTTTAAGGGATAAGGCCAAAGTATACGTTCATTTCTAAAACTTTGAACATTCGCATTATTTTCTTGGCTGCGGTCTATATCGTTCACTTCATCTTCCACATAAGCAAAATTTTCGTCATCATAGAGAACTAACGCTTTTGAGTAAATAAACAAACTCAAAAGCAAGGTTGTATAAATTATATACTGCATAATTCCTGTAAACAAAGAAAAACATTTAAAATGGTATTAACTTTAATAACATGTATTGTATGATTATTTATCTTATAAGTCCTTATCCTCGACATAGTTAATCTTCATTTATTTTACTGTTATTTAAATGAAAAAAATATTATAATAAAAAAAATGTAAATAAATATATTAATTAAGTTTATAAAGTACTATTTTAAAGATAGCATATATATACATATGCTATATTTGAATTTATATAACTCTAATTATATAATTAGAGTTATATAAATTCAAATATAGCATATGTATATATATGCTATCTTTAAAATAGTACTTTATAAACTTAATTAATATATTTATTTACATTTTTTTTATTATAATATTTTTTTCATTTAAATAACAGTAAAATAAATGAAGATTAACTATGTCGAGGATAAGGACTTATAAGATAAATAATCATACAATACATGTTATTAAAGTTAATACCATTTTAAATGTTTTTCTTTGTTTACAGGAATTATGCAGTATATAATTTATACAACCTTGCTTTTGAGTTTGTTTATTTACTCAAAAGCGTTAGTTCTCTATGATGACGAAAATTTTGCTTATGTGGAAGATGAAGTGAACGATATAGACCGCAGCCAAGAAAATAATGCGAATGTTCAAAGTTTTAGAAATGAACGTATACTTTGGCCTTATCCCTTAAACAACAAAAGCGATCCCATCAATGATAACGGGAAGCCTGGATCACTGGAAAATAGGCAGCACTTATCCAAACTTAAAGTGCAAAATAGAAAAGCTAGATTCGGCCACTGGTCCTACCCTCAAAGTCCTATAGTGGATATGATGATGCAAACGTTCGCTGTGAACTATTCGCCCACGATTGGGAATGATCCATTTGACTTTTTGAGGGACTCGTACCCGTTACCCAAAGGTGAGTGCTTAAAAAAATATTTCACATGCGGCTGGAAAACATTGTAATCGAGATAACAATGTTAATTTTGAAACAATAACCACTTTTTAACATTCATGGCCAAAGCATAGATTTTATGTATTAATAGTATATTGTGTTGGCTTAAAATTTAATAAGTTTAATTTGTGTATGAATTTCACAATACGGATTAAGTCAGACTTTCAAAATAATTGCCGAGATGTGGTATGTACGATTAATTAAGGTATCGCCACAAAGTAATTGAAGCGTTGTATTTTTAACGGTTTTATGCATAACGTTTATTTATTCACATAGTAAAAAAAATATTTTAAAAAATATATATAATTATACCATCATAAGGTTCGTGCGTATTAAAAAATAATATGTATAAGTTTCTCTAATTTACTGAGATTTCACTGTAGTATGAAGGTACTTCTTCATTTATAATTAAATTTTAGATTAATACAATTTTTTTAATTATATAATGAATGTGTTCATATCTCACGTGTCAACTGGTTTCTTGTGCCGTGATTTATACATTTTTCACAAGCTTTGTCTTCATTTTCATAAGATTTTTGTCTTCATTTTGGCCCCAATTCGGAACATTCTGTGCTTAGTTTCGTAATTGAACCCCACGCTTAGCCCTACTTAAGTCCCCTGCATGAGGGTAGGTGCAAATATTATTACAATATATTTTTTTTAAAATAACAACAACATATAAATATTTTGTATAGGTTTTAGTGAAGTATCGGAGGAGTACGACTATATCATAGTTGGTGCTGGATCTTCAGGCTCGGTCTTAGCATCTCGACTTACCGAAGATAAGCCCCGGGCGACTGTCCTGGTCATAGAGGCTGGTAAACCCGAAATGTTACTATCAGACATTCCAGCATTAACTCAATATCTACAACAAACTGATTATGTTTGGCCGTACACTATGGAACACCAGCCTGGTGTCTGTATGGGTGAGTGTAAATATTTTTAAAGAGATGAATTAATAATTATTATTATTCAGTTTTACGCTGTATCCTGGATGTATCAGGGTGGGCAGAGGGAACCTAGTGTTAGGACACTCCACTTGACACTCGACAGCAGAGCGAAGAGATGAAAATATTAAATATTTCATTTCCTCCAGTGGGAATCGACCCACAACCTGTCGCATTTATAATTACACAGTACAGCACACAGCTTGTGCTCTGTGCCACGACAGGTCTCACAATTATTCTTAATGATGAGTATTAAGAATAGTTGTCGTAATTGAAATTATTCCTAATAGAAAATGTTTATTTCAAACTTAAAAGCTACTACAGAAATGGGTACTTGGACAATTTGGCATATATTAACCGCAGTATAGTAAGCTGCAGTGTTTTACTTGCGGGGGAGCACAAAGACTGTTGCACAAAGAAAATTTTCATTTCACCGCCCGCATATAATTACAGAATAATCTATATTTTGTGTTAATATAGACAAAGAGAAAACTATCCTACTTTCCTCTTTATAAACCATCTATGAGCTAAGACTACTTTCTCTTCTAGGTAATAGTGCATTAGTTTTTTAGAAAATTTCAGTTTGTCGGGGTTAAAGTTTACATTAATATATTAATTAAACTATTTCTTTTTAATTAAAACTATTTGATAAGTGTATAAGTGTCGGGGCAAAAAAATTTCCTATTTTAAATTTATTATTAGTAATCAAACCTCATTGGCTGTACTGAATATAATACCATTAAATGTGACATTCTGAAGATCCTATAAATAAAAAAAAACTAATTCTCACCATTTTTCAATTGTTTCTCAAGCAAGCAAAACGAACGTATGTGACGAAGACATTCGGTACATTCTAAAGTTTTATTACAAAAAACGTTAAAATAAGATGAACGTCGCGAATAAAGATTGTGCATTTTAAAAACCTAATGCGGTATCAATAAGAGTAGCACAAATGTGGTTCAAGCGTTTCAAGTTTGGAAATTTTAGTGTGAAAGATGAGGTTCGCTCTGGACACCCTGTCACTGATAAAATCAGTGCCATCTTTGATAAAGTGAAGCAAGATCGACATATTAGTAGCTACGATATTGCTAAAGAACTGTATGTTGATCATAAAATAGTTTGACGTCATTTACAAGTCTGGGTACAAGAAAGAAACTTGAATTTGGGTATCACATGATATCACTGAGAGAAATCTAATGCAACAAGTTTCCATTTCGATTTCAATTTGCGATTCTTTTTTGAAACGTAAGAATTCCGAACCATTTCTTAAACAGTTGTTTACGGTTGATGAAAAATGGGTGACTTACGATAAGACTGTGCGAAAAAGATCATGGTCAAAGCATAGACAAGCTCCACAGACCGTGGCAAACCGGGCCTGACTCGGAATAAAGAGATGCTTAGGTATGGTTTGTAGTTTTCGCTACCGGGTTAAACTATTTCTGTTAGATTCTGACTTTTACTGTCACCAACTGATGAGGTTAAAAAAAGCTATTGAGCCGGTGAAAAGAAAGGGCTTGGTGTTCCACCATGACAACGCCAGACCGTATTCTCACACTCAGCAAAAATTAACAGAGCTTGGCTGGGATGTGTTGATGCAACCTCCGTATAGTCCTGACCTTCGATCATTGCAGAATTCTTTAGGAAGCATAAAGATAACCTAAAAGAACACCGTGAACACTACGTATCAGATCTTTTTAATTAAAAATCTCAAAATTTGCACAAGAACGGCATCATGACACTACCCATAAGACGGCAACAAGTTATCGATCAAAACGGTACATATATATTATAAATAAATAAAAATTCCAATAAAACATATTTTCCTTTGTATGAACAATACAAAAATACTTTTGCTCCGTCCTTATATATAATTTATCACACACATGATACCCTTTAGCTTTGCTATTGGAATTTCAAACGAGCTAACTTTAATTACACAGTGATCTATATTTTGTGTTGTGAATTACACAATTTTAAATTACAGAATAATTTATATTTTTGTTTTACACAAAGATAAAACTATTCTACCTCCTCCTTATAAACTATTTATGACCTGAAACTACTTTCTATATATAGTAGGCTGTTGTGGATACTTAGAAATCCACACAGACAGTCGGTGTAAAAGTTTACTGGAATATATTAACAAGTAAATTTACTTAACAAACTAACATGCTTTACTTTAGGGACCAGTCGTGACGCAGTGGCACAAAGATGTGCCTGTAAACGCGACTGGTTGTGAGTTCGACCCACACTCAAGGAAATTTAATATTCACTTAAATTTATATTTTCACTTTTTCACTCTAACTTATTCTAGGCAGTGCACGGCGTTGAGTTCCACCTTTCAATACACAATGCCTCTAGAATTCCGCAGAAATGGGGAACAGACGGTCTTAACACTAGGTTCCCTCAGCCTACCGTGCTGCATGCGGGATAGAGCGTGAAGCTGATAGATTAAACATACTTTAGATATTCTTTTTTTGACAAAAACTTATGAATCTAATTGGAGCTTATGAATCTAATGAAGTCTAGGAATATAATTTTGTACACGAAAAGTGCAATATCTCTTGCCTTTGCAATTGCAGTTTTAAACGAGATAACGAGCCAACTTTAATGCTAACGTTATATTTTTCCTCAATAACGTACATTTGAGAAAATATTAGTTTTCACACTGTATTTAAAGAGAGAACAGCTATTATTAAGGTTATAACGACTTAGTTTCTGTTATTAAAACAACTGAACTATTGTAAAATTATTGTTTTTTTAACGTCATACTGTAGGGTATGCAAAGGGAACCTAGTGTTAAGGTGTTAAAGTTTTAAGATGTTAAGATACTCCGTTATTCATTTTTGGCCGAATTTTAATTGCATTGCGTGTTAAGTGGCGGCATTAAATATTTCATTTCCTTGAGCGAGAATCGAATCCACAACCTTTCGCGTTTACAGTCACACTTTGCGCCCGTGCGCCATGGCAGTCTTCAGATATTAACCATATAGGCGAAAATACACGATTACTACATTAAAGTTTTTTTTGTAACTAAACATTTTCTCACATAAATAAATAGGTCACAAAAAAGTGTTAACTCCCGCTAGTGACTATATATTGAAAAGTTTAAGCAAACTCGAAATAAAACTGACCTAGGTAAAAACAGTTATTCATTCTCGGACCAGGTACAATTTATCACGTACTACAGTTTAAGCACCGTTAGCGTCCTTCTTGTAACTTCACCGACATTAAAGAAATGGTGAAATTTATTCATGAAATGCAAAAAAATATCGTAATCTTAAAAGTATATAGTATATATTAATTGATTTTATACGTTGATTCATGTTAATCCACATTTTAAAATAAATAAAACGGTGAACACAAAAGTATTTTTTACTGATGGTAGGTATGTTATTTGCTATACTTCAGGCAGCATTTTTTAATAATATTAAAACAATATTACGGCCAGTCGCGGCGCAGGGGTACAAATTTGTGGCTGTAAACGCTATTGGTTGTGGCTTCGATTTCCCCACTTGGGGAAATATTTTATTTCCCCAAGTGGGGAAATCGAATAAAATATTTGCTTAAATTTATTTTATCATTTCTTCTCTTTGGTGTCTAGGCCTTAGAATTTGGCGAAAAATGGTAAACATAGTGTCTTAACATTAGGCTCCCTCTGCCTAACCTGCTGTGTGCGGGATAGAGCGTGAAACTATTTTTTTGTTTATATTCATTATAAATGTTTTACCATAACACTAGCTATTAACATCCATTTATCACTGTCCAAACAAAGAGAAAAATATAACAAAGAGTCCCAAGTGGCATGTTAATTTCCAACTATGGTCAACAGCTGTAAAGTTGACACAAATTATTGATGCAAAATTTATTTCAATTTTGCGATCGATCAATGCTTATAGTCGGAAGTACTCAATCCCTGGAGATGGTTTATAATAACGGTATAAGTAAATAAAGTTGTAATTACAATTCTATGGAAGACGCCGGTCAAACGTAAAGTTCGCTTTATAAAACCATAATGTGGCATACATCCTAAAAAGGAATAAATAAACACCCATTGTTATCATAAGCAAATAGTAAAACTACACTTAAAAACAGAACAAAAAATTATACACCCAGATTCCACTAACTAATCAACAGTAGATCAATAAATCAATTAATACTAAAAGTTTTATTCTTCATATAATCGTAATACATTGTAGTTTTTAGTTTCACGCACATAATAAAGTAGGCAAAGGGAACCCTGGGAACCTAGTGTTAAGACACGCCGTTTCCATCAAAACATCGTAGTTTTTAATTACGTTAAATATTAATGTTGATGTTTGCTACGTGCTAATATTTGCATATCATATGCAGCATCTTTCAAAGTAACTGCCCTGAAGAGGATAGATATAATTTACATATATATAAGTCACA
>DVQM01000405.1:0-18028 GCA_018231645.1 Heliconius ricini | reverse complement strand
ATATATATATATATATATATAAGCGTGACTATTTCGACTGACAGTCGAGAAATTAATTATTTTTAAAATCTGGTAAAATAAAATTACAGCGAAAAGTGGAAGGTGAATAGATGTTTTTACATCAAAATCATCCCTCTGCTTTCTACTACTATTGCAGGAAGGAGAGTAAAGATAAAAAAAAATATCAAATTTAATTTGGGTGGAGTTAAAATACACAAAATCTTTGAAGTGTAAAGACAATTTAGTTCTCTGTTGCAAGACTTTAGATGGAGTAAGTCATAGGAATGATCTTTAGCTTGAAATTTGCCTTCTAATTTACATTTTAGATAACGCATATGCTTAATAAGCTCTTGGTTGGTAGTTTGAAGTACGTTAATTTATGCTTGTATTCATATATGATAGCTAAAAGTTATATGAAGAACAATTAGTTCAGCTTTATTTATTTTGTAATTTCATACTTTTTCCCATATAGATATGCATAGAGAACATAATGTTAGAGGAGACGAGATATTGCGTTTTGAGTGGCGGAACTCAACGCTGTTGCTGCAAATCAGTGCTTTGTTGAGCAGAGTGGGGCTATGAATATAATTTATATATTATTTCGTGGCACGGTAGGCAGGACAGCATTGAATAATACCCACGATGCCTATGAGTTTGATTCATACTTAGGAAAATTTAATATTTTCATCATTAATTCGGGCCATCGTGGCGCAGTCATAAGAGTGCTACTGTAATTTCGAAGGTATATGGGTTCAGTTTTTCCTCGCTCTGGTAATGTGATAAAGTTCCCTCTGTCTACCTTGCTGACTATCTCATACATAATGAGATACAACTAAAAAAATATTTTTATTTCCTTATAAGATATTAGCTTATGAGTCTGTCTAGCTTTCAGTCAAATACTATATATAGTTTAACAAAACCCTTATAGCTAATGGTTAGCTTTTAATATTTAGAAAAATATATTTTTTTATATTTTCGCGTAATCCGCATATTATGACTACCTTAGTCAGAGGTAACGTATTGTAAGACACTCCATTCTCTACTTTCCACTCAAATTTCGATATATTGCGTGTTGAGCGGCTAAACTCAACGCCGTACTTTATATCAGAGTGAGATATAAAAATATATACATTCTCTTGAGTAAAAATTGCATTTATTGTCAACGCTGTACCACTACGGCTTAAACAATAACATACCTAAAAAATAAAATAAATATATAGAGAATACATGCGCAGCGTCTATATCATCATATAATGAATTATAAACAAAAGTCGGTGGGGGAATATTAGAAGTACTATTCGTTGAAGTATGTTTCATTTTAATTGAATTCTAATAACATTTAATGTTGATGTTGATTCTTTATATTAAAATATACGTTATTTATTAATCTATATATAATCTATTTATTATTTCAGATTGGATCAGAGGGTATGGAATATCCTGGTATAGCTTTAACCCTACACGAATTCGAGATGTTGGTTTACGTTACATTGGTACGTCTATAGCACGGTAGTCACAGGGAATCTGGGAGGAACCTAATATCAAGACATTCCGTCCCTATTGTGCGGACTTCAGTTCTCCGCTTTTCACCGTGTTCTTGAAGTATTCATCATTTTGATTTCCCCGCTCTGGTGATAAAATTATTTTTCCCCATATACATACTATATAGTTAAATAATATTTCGACACAGACGACAGGTTTTTAATATAAAACAAAAAGACTACAATAAAAAGCATAGGTGACACTAGTAGAAACATAATATTTATGAAACTGTCACTAAACGTAACATTTAAAATAAAAAACTTTAACTGAAATATTGTAAATTGTTAAATTTAATATTAATTTTATATATAAAGTTAACGATATAATATATATAATACAGTTATTCTATTAAAATTTTAAGAAATTTTATAATAGAATATGCGATATCAGCGCTCTATTTTCACTCATCTCTCTTTCGTTCTAAATGGTTAACGAATATTCCGCTAGATGGCAGTCAACCATAACTTGAAATAAGGATAAATAAAAAATGATAACAAAAAATATTCTTTCATTTCTCGAAATGTGAGCAGAAAGTGGGTAGCGGAATACCTTAACACAAAATTCCTTCCTTTGAAGCTTAAAATAACTTTACGGGGAAATAACAGATAAGTTCAAATCTGACAAATTTCAAAGTGTTAATCCCCTCTATAAACGATGGTTGTAGGTTTCATTTTGAACTGGAAAAAAACCTTTGGAACATAATCTATATTCATTTTCTTAATAGCCGTACAAAATAATGTTGTGACGAGACAGCCACATATGGATGATACGTAAAAACTGTGTCATGTGTAGTGGGCCGTTGTGGTACAGGGTATGACTCCACTCAAAGGAATGAATTATCTTCACTTTTTGAAATGAGAACACAAAATATGTCAAAAATTGGGCGAAAAGTAGGAAGTGTCTGTGCACTACAGTCACTCGGCTAGTTATATTTATTGTTTACGTATAGGTCCCTGCCGAGTACGGCAGGGAGCTATATGTGTTATTTATTTATTTTATTCATTGGATTTTTTTATTTAGAATTCAGTGTTTCAGCGTATTATCTTAACGTAGCGTAAAAGTAAGTCACAATTTTTTAAGTCTTAATTTTTAGACAGGATGACCAGAGTTAACCTAGTGTTAAGAAACTTCTTATATAGAATACGTTATGAGTATTGAGTGGTAGAACTCTCCGCCGCGCTTGAGACCAGAGAAATGAAATAAAAATAGTAACATATTTTTTCAATTAGATTATATTATTTTAATCACCATATTTGCAAAATAAAACCCTTATCAGGTACAAAAATGTTATTTTTTCCGTAAAAACACCCAAGACCCCGAAACATTGTAAATGGGCGAAACAAGACAATGTCTTATCTTCAACGGTGCAATAAATCGCAAGTATAAAAAGCAGTCAAATGGAACTTGTTCATGAACATATTAGGTGCCGTATCATTCACTCTGTATTTCGCATATATCAGGGTAGGTAGATGGAACCTACTGTTATGACACTCCTTTGCCCGCTTTTCATGCAATTTTCGAGACACTATGTATTAATTGGAGGAAATCAACGCCGCGGTTTATGTAATTGTTTTGGTACCAGAGTAAATTTACTGGAGTTTCATATATATAGTCAGACATTGTGCCGCTGCTCCAACATCGCCAAATGTTCAAAATAAAAATACTATTGCTTCTCATATTTATTATAAGTTCACAAAAAGTTTAAGTTATAAATTTTGACTTACTCTATAAATGGAAGTGTAAATTATTGATTAACCGAGTTTATTAGTGAAGGAAAGTTATTTGGAGCGAGTCGTCAGTTTTAAAGTACGATTTTCTCGAAGGCAATCTTATAAAGTTAAATTTCTGGTACACTTTTGATAAAGTTGCTGAGTTTTATACAATGAAATATAGAAATTGTGGGTTATTAATATCGGTACCTGTAAAGTGAGTGCTAGATTTTATTCTATGTAAATTATAGGTTTTTTTTATATACTTTACAGGTAAAATACATTTATACGGCTTTACAGGTATATAGCGTAAAGCTGATAATATGCAAAAAATTTTAGACTTACTTTTTAGTGGTACAGTAGTCTTATATTATAAAATGGTCTAGACAGTAACGTGTTCTTGTAAGAATTCCGGTTTCTTCTTTCGAGGTACGGATCCTTGAAAATAACGTTGGATTTTTCTTCTCTATACTAGCAATAGATTTGCCGTCGTATAAATATATTTCTCTAAACAGCACAGTGTCTCCAAATGCAAAAATTCAATATATAATATAAAATTCTCTTCCGTTACTAAGTGACGGACGGACAACGAAAAGACAAAACTACAGGTTAGGAAGCGTAGGACAAGACTAAGAGATCGTATCTCCTTACTTGTAAAATTTCTTGTGAAATGAAACAAAACTGGACTTTCCAATTTACATCATCATCCAAAAACAACGCAATCAAAGTAGCATGAAATAAAAAGATTTTTAATAAAAAAAAATCATAGATACAGGCATAAAAGTAAAAAAGTGCATTTATTTATTATTTTTCTTATAGCTATCGTTAAGTAAGCTTAATAAGCATCTTTTGTGTATTTTTCCGCTCAATTTCTACACATAATGTGTCGATTGCTAGAATCAGAATCCACGCTTTCAGTTCATCTAAACGAAAATCAAACCCACAGCCCTCACACACTACCCACGCCACAATACCTTAAAATTTCACCTACAAACCTATTCTACAACTTTAACACAACTCAATTATATAAACACAATTACTAAAAGGAAATTTAAATCAAAACTGTTTAACAATATTCCGTTAAAGGCTGTAGCAAATTCAATTTGGTGATTGTTCACTTCGTAACCGGCTTAAGAGTGCACTCACTATTTACACAACTAACTCAGTTCCAGGGTGAGCTCGGGATGAATATAAAAATAAGAGAAATGTTGTTTTATTTAATTTTGATGGACAATTATAGGAAAAACGATTAAAAAGTTATGTAAGATTGGAGATTTAGAGGTTCTCCTCTAGCTTTCTGGTTGAGCCTTGATGCTATTATAGGGCAGTTGTGAAGTATATGTAAACAGTGGTTCCAGTTAGAATTTTTTCTGTATTTCATGTAATTTACATAACATTTTATTATTAGATCAGAGCGCAGAGTTTAGTTCCGCCATTCACTCCGAAAAAAAAAGGAGCGAGAAGTAGGTAACAGAGAAATCTAAGAGCCCCGAGGATTATCTCTTTATTATAATTTAGTCCAGCATTCCAGCAATAGAACCGTCGTGGCCCAGAGATACAAGGTAAAAGAACACGAAGACTGTAACGCGACAGTTGTAGGTTCAACCCCCACTCGAGAGCATGATTTATTATTTATTAATATTTCATTTCTTCCTGGCACCAAGGCAAAAAGGCAGACGTCGAGTTTTGGCACTCAACTGGCAATGTCTCTAAAATTCGCTGGAAAGTACGGAGTGCCTTAACACTAGGTGCCTTCTACTTATCCTGCAGTGCGAGATATAGCGAGAAGCAGATTTAATTTTTATTATTTCCCATATTAAAAATATATACGACGTATGCGTTTGGATCTATCAGATTAAAGATATAAGAATAATTCAAATTGAAATATTAACAGAAAGCTATGTTCACCGTAGCAGTTGAGGATTTAATTCCCAATAACACAAAGAGCAGCCTTGAGTTCCCCTCGCTTAATTGACAGTTGAAGTAAACTCAAGAAAAGTTAATCTCAGAAAGGAAATCGGTGAGTCCATAGCCGGAGAATGTTAAGAGAATAGGAGTACAGGCCGACTTCCAACCAGGACCGACGACCTAAGGAGGACAGCGGGAATCCGCTCGATTCAAAGGGCGCAAGACCAAACGGAGTGGCCAGCAAGGGAGGCCTATGTGCAGCTATGGACTTCGAAAGGCTGATGGATGGATGGATATATTAGTATTTTATATTTTGAATTTTTCTTTATTTATTCACTCCAAACTTTCGTTTAACGCTTAAAAGTGACAAGTAGTCAGCAACAGGACCGCGGTAAATGGAAACAAAAAAGCTCTGGTATATTTCATTTGAATGGGTTATTTTAAAAGAATATTGAAAGTTTAAATTGGTTTAGCTTTATTGCTGTATTTTTTCATTACTCACTTGCAATGAAACTTTAAAGGTTATTTTTGAGATTGATAAATGTATATTATATTAGCTTCACGCTGTATCCCTAACATACCGAGCTGTAGCAGGTGGTAGAGTAGCGACTGTAACACAACAGGTTGTGAGTTTGATTCCAACACGAGAAAATAAAACACTAAATTGCATTGCGTATTGCAATTTAATGTTTCATTTCCTCGAGTCATGGTGCAATGGCTCAAGAATTCAGCCTAAAGCGGAAAATGGACGCGATGATGTAATTGAAAACGGAATATCGTAACTTTAGGTTTCCAGGTTCCTTCTGCCTTAGCTATATGCGGGATACATCGTGAAGCTAAAAAAAAGGCAAAAAATTATATATTTAGAAATCCATATGGAACGTAGCTTACCCAATTAATTAATGAATACATGAACAGTAGTTATATATTTGTAATAAAGGTTTCAATTAACAGGCAATTTTACAATAGAGAGAATTTCAAATGTACGCATCACGAATACAACAATACATAATTATGGAGGCGTTATTAATTTTAATGACGTATTTCATTGTAATATTCCTGTTTATCTAGCTAATTAATTATATAATTTAAGTCTTCTTTTAAAGAATATTTAACTAAATTAGAAATTTATCTATATACTTTCACCCACTTCCACAGGTTGGCTGGAAGAGGCTAACTTTCAATAAAATAAAATTTTCTGTTATTTTAGTTCGTTTATTATTATTTATTAACGATATTTTGATAAGCTTCCTTTAATATTTAGCGATTGTTTAATTTTAATACGTGCATAAATAAAAAAGTTATATCATTTTAAAGAATGTTGTTAAAAACATCGCTACATACATTAATTTTATTGAATTGACTGAAATTTTAATTTTCAATATAGATATTGTTTCTTAAATTATAGCAAGTGAATGATATAGCTAGTAAATGATTTTCTTTTTTTTTGTGATTTGGTAGGACAAGTAGAGAAAATCAAGTGTCAAGATAATTACTTTTGCCACGTCGAGATAAACATGTTCTTGTGGATATTGTTTGAAACTAGTCTTATGTACCAAATAGATCTATTTTCTATATATACATAATATTTATATCCATTTCCTTTATGGTCCTCAAGGGAGCCATACTTAACTATAGTTATGTAATCTAAAAACTACATGACTAAATAGAATTAACAATTCGTTCCCAATTTTTCCGCGAACGCTGGAGACATTGCGTGGTGAAACTCAACGTCCCGCTTTGCCTCGACATCAGAGCGAAGAAGAAAATATTAAATATTTCATTTTCGCAACTGGGGATCGAACTCACAACTCTAACGTCACGACTGGCCTCTAGTCATGTTTCTTTATATTAACCCAAAATTAAGTACTTATTTAGAAAACATATAAAAATTTGAACGTAGCGAGACTCGTACCCGTTCCTCTTGAGTGCCTTCGTTCTACGCTGCGTTCAAATTTTTATACGTTTTCTAAATAAGTAGAGACCAGTCGTGGCGCAGCGGCACAATATGTGACTGTAAAACAGACTGGTTGTGGGTAAATATTTACTTACATTTACTTTTCCATTTCTTCGCTCTAGTGTCGAGGCAAAGCGCGGCGTTGATTTCTGCCACTCAGCACGTAATGCCTCCAGAATTCGGCAGAATGGGGAACAGAGTGTCTTAGCCCTATGTTCCCTGTGCCTACCCTGAGCTGGTGCTGAAAAAGAAAGAAAAGAAAAGAAAAACAAAGAAAAGAAAGAAAAGTATCTTCTTTCCTAAGTGTGGAATAACACTTTAAAAATGCTAAAAATACCTAAGTTAAGTTTTACAACCCAATCAAGAAACAACAAAGAGTTGTTTGCTTTATATCTGTAATCAAGCAATTTGACAACAAAATATATAATGAAACAACATTGTCTTACTGTTTACGACTTTCCCACAACCTTACACTTTGATGTATTATATATTGTTACAAGGTAGAAAAACAGTAAAATACTATTACAGATTTTTTTAGCTTCACATTATATCTACAGAATATAATAGGGTAGATAGAGGGAACTTGGGAACCTAATATTAAGGCACTATGTTCCCATTAAGAAAATTCGGTTCCTCACCTCCTAGTGAATTCTTGAGGCAATGCTACTGAGCCGAATTCCGCTACTCTACAGAGTGGCGGAATTTAGCGCCGCACTTTGTCTCATTACCAGAGCGAGGAAATTATAATATAAAATATTTTATTATTTCGAGTGGGGAGTACCTATGTATATCAATTCAAATGTCAACAGATATACGCTAAAATACCTTTGTACTTGTTGAATTGCCACTGTAAATCACTTTTAGTGGTAAAATATATTAAATAAAATATATAGATAAGGGGCATGGAGTTTCGTCATTCAACATACAATATCTCGAAAATCGGACAAAAAATGATAAACGGAGTGTCCTAGCACTAGATTTACACGTAGCTCTCTGCTTACCTTGATAAGCAGAGAGCTGCGTGACCTTGATAAGCAGAGAGCTGCGATTAATCTAGTTTGTGAGGAAAATTGTGAATATTTATATAAACAGATGCAAATACATTCTTTATTTAATATAGAATAACAAATTAAAATATTATATGTCCGCCAAATTTCGTTTTCCATCCCGTTATACGCGACACGACATGAAATAAACAAAACCAACGTAAAATATTAATTAAAGCGGACTCAGTATCAAACGAGTAAAGTAACCGACATTTTTTACGGCCCTTCTCGGAGCGTCAGCAAAATAAATAACTCTAGAGCATTTTTCCTACTAATATTTCCTACATAAACTATGCATGCGGTACGTGAAAAATGAAGGTTGTGTTACATAAATTTGACCGTTTACAGTTTCAGACATTTTGAATTGATGTTGACTTTATCTTTGTTTGCATTGCTGATGTAATTTTATTAGAATTCTGTTTTGAATATAAAATAAAGAAATTTGAGGCCATTCGAGGAGGGACGTGAGAAAATATAGTTTGCAGGTTCGATTTACGCTTGAAGAAATTACATTTTCATTATTTTCATTTCCTAGCCCTGGTGTTGAGGCGAGTAGGTTACCAGGGTCCCACCGCCTACCCTGCATTATGTAGGTAAGCTTGTAAGCTTATTTATCCTGTATATCGCATATAGGCGGAAAGAACCCACTATAGAGACACTTCATTCTCAACTTTCTGTTATTTTTACTTCTTTCTTTAGCTTGTTAACGTTACATCCAATTAATCTGATGTATGATATTCAGCCATAAATATTCGATAACTGTGTTATTTAGAAAATTCTTTTTCACCAAATTTCACTTTATTTAAACAAAATTTATAGATTGTTTAAATTAACGTCGCGTTATCTACAAGAGCTAAAAAAAAGGTTAATTAATTACATATATCACAACCTTTATCTTGAGTGAGAATCGAACCTACAATCATCACCACACCAAAATTCAAATCAAAAAACCTAAAATATACAAAATAAACCCGTAAAACCATTAAAAAAATCGCATCGTACGCTATAAAGTGACGTATATTTATGATGCAGTAGAAGTGCACATGGCGCCGACCGCGTAGCCGTGATTAATAGTCGAATTACCCACGACACCTCCCCGGTTAGCGACGGACGTACTTACAAACATATTTTACTATTAGATTTAAGATGACCTGAGAATTAGCTAGGATCTGGTATTATAACTTAGGATTGGGGTTCGATTCTAGAATTGAAATGGACACCTTCAATTTATATATGAAATTTACATTTCATTAGCTAACAGCTTAGTTGTTTATAGTGGATTTGGATTCCATTTCCAGTCAGGGGAAGACTATATTTAATATTTTCTTTTCTTGTTGTGCCTCAAGACTTTGGCGGAAAGTGAGGAAAAGAAATGTGTTGAAATAGGAACGGTGTCTTAATACTATAGTCAAGCTAAATAAATCTAATCTAATTTTTAGCTGTCTAATTATAATAGTTGAAGCTGGGTTTGCTTGACAAGATCGGTAGGAGGAGGAGAACTTAGTGTTAAGACATTCCGTTTCGCACAATCCCTCCAACCTTAGAAATGAGACAGAGATAGGGAACGGATAACCTACGATAATATAACCTATCAACATCGAAAAAAATTGGGAACAACATAAAAAAATACTTACATCGGATATATAATTCTTTTCGGAAAACAAACTCGTTGTTCCCATAAATGTAAATGAAATACAAATTGAACCATTTTATTTATCCGGCTGTACAGATAAGTTATTGAGAGCTCAAAACTAGTTACATTAGTGTGTAGAATAATTTATAATTTATATATGTACATACGGTTGCAATTAATCTAGATAATCCCAACGGATGTTCTGTGAAATGTATATTGTATGTATGTATATATGAATCGCTCGTTGAAAACTGCGAGTTAAATTCTGAAACTAAAATATGTTTTCTAATTTAAAGAAGGTCAGCAGAGCTTGTTTGCGATCGTTACGCTTTTAGAAAGCTTATTTCGGTGCTTAACGTTAAATCTCTTAACTTTAATTAATAGCTTTATTAATATAATACAGTTTTAGAGTAAGAGTTGTAGGGAGACGGGTGTGAGTTCGATTTCCACTATTTTAATTTTTTCCATTTCTCGTTGTGGCGACAAATATCATCATTGGCTCGCGCTACTAGCATTGGTTCGAAAATTTACGTTTTTTTTTCAACTTTACGATGTATTCCGCGTTTAACAGGGTAAACAGAAGGGGCCGAATGTGTTCAGATACTGCGCGCTACACTATCCAAAGCCTGGAGGCATTGCGTGGTGAGTGACGGAACTCAACGCTGCGCTTTACCTCGACACCAGAGCGAAGAAATGGAAATATAAATTTAGGTAAATATTTCATCTCCTCGAGTGCTGATCGAACCCACAACCAGTCGATTTTACAGTAACACTTTGTGCCTCTGCGCCACGACTGGCCTCACAATTTTTCTATATTATATTTTATACAGTTGTTGTACAGATTTTTTTTTCAGTTCCATAGTGTGTCTACCCGATAAGGGGAACCTAGTGTTAAGACAAGTCCACCATTTGTCTTGTCACCAGAGTGAGGAAATGAAAATATTTAATTACCTTAAATGGGAGTCGAATCTAGGACGTGGTGTTTACATTCAGACGCTGAGTTGCAGTGCATTGTTAGTTATTGTAAAATTTGTCCGTCATAATATGAAGAATGTATGTATTTGGTGTCCAAACGTGCTGACAATAATGTATTTTATTAAATAACATTTTAAATTTAACTTTGTATGTTTATCGATTATCTGGCGTTTGAAAAAAAGAAAATATATATTTTCCTGTAAGATTCTACAATGTGCACTCGCCCTAAGATCGATAGTTACGTCGTACCTTGCAGGTGCGATACGTGAATAATATGTCCATCTGTCATCGGGTGACGGCAAGTAACAGCTTACTGATTCTGTAAAGCGAATTAATTAAGATATGATATAGTATTTTGGAAATCTCCCCTCCTAAAGTACCCTTTGGGAGGTATAATATAAGTGGTCCTAATTTAGAAATGTAATAAATTTTCCTTTTGTGATTAATTGATAAACCGTTAAAATATAAATAATTAATAAATAAATAATAGAGGCCTTCACAAATATTTAAATTTATATTTCCATTTCTTTGCTCTGGTGTCGAGGCAAAGCGCGGTCTCCAGAACTTTGCGGGAAGTGGCGAATGGAAGGGAACTTTAATAAACAAAGTAATATTTCTAATAAATAAAGAATTAAGGCCATTATTTGCCATTATTTGGGTTATTAAGGCCAGTCGTGGTGCAGCGGCATGAAGTGTGACTGAAAAACCGACTGGTTGTGGATTCCATCCCCACTCGAGGAGATGAAATATTTACTTAAATGTATAGTTCCTTTTTTTTGCTCTGGTGTCAAGGCTAAGCGCGGCGTTGAGTTCTTCCATTCAACACGCAATGCCTCCAGAACTCAGCAGAAAGTGGGGAACGGCGTGTCTTAACGTGAAGCTGATTTTATTTATTTCGTGGAACAAGTCACAGTGGAGCGTCCAAATGTAATGATGTGTGATTGACGTGATTATTGTGGGTTCGATTTTCATTCTGGGAAATGAATTATTTTTATTTCCCCTCTTTGACAAGACAAGGTGTCCTTGAGCTTTGGCATTCACCGTTCTTCAAAGTCACTCTTTACTTACCTGCTTAGTTTTGTGAGGAACTACAACATTTCTGAATTAAGTTTTATGTGATGTGATGACAGTGTTTGTAAAATATTTGTATCAAATCATTCACTGAAAAATCCTGATTTTTTCTTTCAACTTTACGCTATATCCAGCACACAGCAAAGTAGGCAGAGGGAACCTAGTGTTAAGACACATCGCTCCCTACTTTCTGCCGAGTTCCGGAGGCATTGCGTGTTGAGTGGCGGAACTCAACGCCGCTCTTAGAAAATGTTATAATGTACAGAAATTTATACCAACGCCAGATAAATACTAAGCGCTCTTTTATACATGTAATAGTTTGAAGTAAAATAAATAATATAACAGTAATTGTCTTAGTATTTAGAAAAATACTGCAATTTATTCATCGATTTCAAAAAAGCAGATCATAATCTTAATATATTGTTCTACAATAAATTTCAACGCTACTCCACATTTCGTAGGTGTGTAGGTGTCCACAATTTTTTTAAAAACTAAATTCCTATGTAGACAATTATTTTCTAATCTAATAAAAAAAATATAACTCAGATAATTGTCCAACTTTCTGAATAGATTGTAAGTACCAATATCTCTGAAGAGGGCAGTTATTCCAGTCTAATTTAGATATTTTTTTCCTTTTCTTTTTTCTTTTAACTGTATATGAAGTTGGATTATTATCTTAAATACTTGTTAGACACACACAAAAAAAAATATAAAAATGTTATACATTTGCCTAATCTAAGTACCTACCTACAGCTCAATTGACTAAAGCTTCCAATTCACAATAAAAAAGCAGGTTCAAAATCTGCTACTTTCATATAATAACACGATTCAACATACTCTTACATTAAAAAAAAACAGTATATAATATTTAAATAGACTGAAACACACCAGCGGATAGTATTTTATTTGCTACGCTCTTACCGCATATACGTAGCTACCAGCATTCATAAAACTAAATTAAACGTCAGACTGGAGAATAAAAGTGCGCGACATAATTAAAAATATACACAACTTAACGGTACTGTGTAGACGAGTTGTTTATTATTAGAATACTGGGTACTAGGTTCCAGCCCTTGGTTTTGCTTGTGTTTTACGATTATCTCAAAATTGATTTTCTTGCAAGAGGTCGTCGTGGCTGACTGTATTACGACGTAGGTGGGTTCGATTACCATTGAGATGAATGAATTATTTCTATTGACTTGCTCTGGTAACTAAACAAAGTTTGAAAATTGAGTGGTGAACGAAGTATTTTAATACTACTCTCTCCCTAGCTTAGTATATGCGGGATACATATAAAAAAAGTAAACTACATTTTCCACAAGTGAATAAAAGTTTAATTTTAATACTTACCATATTATAAAAAAAGATACGTCTCTATATTTAAAAGCCATGATACCGACGATTTCATACAATTTTTACCAATTCCCGGGTTTTGCGTTTCACTGATACTTGAGAATGAGGCGTCATCACATTTATACATCTCATTGTAAAATTCCTATCGCTGCAAAACGTGTGATTGTTCTGTTAAAATTTTACCGTCTTTCGAAAGTACCACGTTCATTCTACAGGTTACAACATCGTGCAATACTGACAGAAAAGCTTCGTTTATCGTAAACTTGTTCGTTCGAAACCTTTCAAATTTTATTCTCTAACTTTTCACTTCACGATGCTTCATCTTTATCAGTAATTTTGTTTCGTGGTTTTGCAGCTTATACTCTTTAATTTTTATCTCTCTCCTACTTTTGTCTCGTGATACGACTACGGCTTGATCGTGATCTGTTCCCAGCTCAGAACCCCTAAACACTTGCGTGTTTATTGACTCCAAATCATTTGGCTTCAAATACGCGTCTCCACTAGGAATAAATCATACTTTTATCTTCCGTTCGCTCCCATATATACATGTGAATTTGCTTGTGACCAAATATCATATTTGCCACAACCAATTCTTTTCCTTGGAATTTTAAAATATGAGCTTTCTAGTCTCATTTATCTAGCACTCCCTCGTAATCGCTTCGCATAGTTCTGAACGCTCCGTTCAAATTACATATTATTATTTTTTATTCCTTCTCACTTGAACTTCTCTGACACTCTTCCAAAACTTCCCTAGTTAGCCCGATAGAGCTGAGACAATAAAACACCTACACATTAACAGGCTCGCTCACTCTCCGATCGACGTACCAGGCGGTAAATCGGCCGTGTCATTGCTCTTTCGCTTATTCAGTCAATCAACCTCAGTCACACAAATAACATTCAAATCTCACTCATCCATCACATCTAATATTTCATTCATCTTTTCTTCCATTGTTCCTCTTACATTCTACGTAGCTATTTGTAACTCCGTCCTCCGTTCTGGATATGGCGTGCTGGGTGGCAGTCCCCAACGCCCCACTCGTCGAAACTTGACACACTAGCGGGGACACACTGGTGCGTGACGCCTTGGGCAGATGGCCTATCACTCTCGCGAATAGCACTTGATGGATTGGACGTTCCAACTCTTGTAATGTAAGAGATTGCTGCGGACAAGCCTTCCATAGCCTATCCCTACATACATTGTTAAATTATATGTTCAACGGCTTGCATTGTGCGTTGTAGTCTATGTCAATCTTTTGATTTCTGTGTATGGAAAAAGAATTTTAAAAATATAAATATTTATGTTATTTTAATAAGCCATTATTTTCATTAAAATATTTAGTCTATGCCACCACTATATACAATTCAAGCCTTAGTTAGTCCACGTCCAATTGCATCTAGGATGAATGTGTTCTTGCCTTTGTTTGTTATAAAACACGACGGTATCAAAAAAATGAGTAATTATACTGTCCTAGTATATTTCAAAGTGGAACAGTGAGAAATGCTATTGTAATATAAAAGAGAATGGTTTTTAGTATTAATTAAGTATACGAGTACTATACAGATAACGTAAATTAGTAAAATATATCGAAGAGTAAGTGTTAGTTTACTTTTATAATTATTATATTTATTGAGTTTCACGCTTTATCCCACCCCGTTACATTTCTTTTAACTTCCCACTGTATCCCGCATACAACAGTGTAGGCAAAGAGAATCTGGGAACCAAGTGATAAGGCACTCCGTTTCCATTAAGATGCTTCCATTCCTCACTTTCTGCCGAATTCGGAAGGCATTGCGTTTTAGGTGGCTGAACGCTGCGTTATGTCTTGTCACCAGGGCGAAGTAATCAAAATGTTTTATTCCCTCTAGTAAAAATCGAACCCACAACGGTGGCGTTTGCAGTCGGATGTACGCAGTCCTCTAAAAATAATAATAATGACATATTTTTAAACATACAAATGTAAGCTGGAACGCCATTCATCACTGGCATTGTATTTTAATGCAATAAAACTGTCGTTAATTCCTCTCGGCGATACATCATTTACTCTGTTCGGATGCTCCACTATATATCGACGTTTATTAATAACTTTGAAAAAGTGAACAGTTTTTGTTTTATTATGGGTTCCGTAGAGTGAAATATATATTTTTTTTCTATTTATTTTTTTAGATTTTAAAAACTTTGTGAGACACTAGTCCCATGTGAGCACAGGGCTAGAGCTTTTCACGTACTCCAAGACTACCTCGAATGAATGTGTTGATTAGTAAGGTGTCAGACCGTTACACCGCACACCCAGCTCAGTATCTTTATTTCCGTGACATGAAGCTCCTGAGTGGATCGAGATAAATAGCTGGCTGCCGTATAAAATAAGGCATAACAAATAATGCAGACCTTTCCTTTTCCCCCGTACGCCTCCATTAAAGTTCTGAGTCCCGAAATGGCGTCCATGGTGCCCGAACCTGGCAGAAATCCATATTGAGACACAGAGGTAGTATACTCTCGGCGGAGCTTGAGATCAATCAAGCGCTCGTAGAACTTCATGGTAAGATTCATAATCTTACTGCCCCTATATCTACCACAATCTTGAACACTGCCCTTTCTTTGTAAATAGGGGCAATCAAGCTAAGCCGCCACAGGCATCTTTAAACTGTTCAAGATGTGGTTTAAAAGGTAAGTATGAGCACATCAAGAGAGCCCAACAATAATAATATGGAATATCGTCAGACCCACCACTTTTTCTGTTTTTCAAGCGTCGAAGGAAATTTAAAATAAGACTATTTTTATGGTTACATAAGTTCTAAGCTACAACCATTACGAGGGGAATACAAAATGGATAAATGGATAGAAAGGAGGGAACGGGAAGTGTTTATCACTAGCTTCCTTCTGCTGTGTGCGAGATACAGCGTGAAGATGATTATATTTATTCATTGATTTAAATAACGTATTAGCAAACTTTCGACTGTAAACGTCTCGATTATGGGTTCGATTTTCATCTGGGCTGATGAATTATTAGCATTTCATCGTTCTAGTAACAATACAAAGCGTGGTATTGAATTGCGCCACTCTGACAACGGCATATCTTGAAATTTGGTCGTAAAATGAAAACGGAATATTAAACACTTAACGCCGTTTTTTTTGCTATATGCGAAATTCAATGGGAAACTACAACAAAAATAATAAATATATTAGTGATTGAAGAAAAATAGTAACAATTGAAAGCATTGCAAAATAATTTAAAAGTTTAAGCGGAACTTCTGTTCATTTTCATTTTTATCTACCTATTATTTTACTTTGAAGCTGTTCCTTTATTTATGCTTTTAATAAATTATTGAAGCATTTTAAAAAGTCTTGTTGCATAGATTTGTACTATTTAAATTTATAGAAACGCTCGTGATGAACATTTGCTTTAATATTATTAGAAAAAAGAAAAATAACGAATAGAATAAAATAATATATATTATTTAGAGACCACTCGTTCCACATGGGCACAAGCATGCAATTGTACAACAGGTGCGCAACAGGTTATGAGTTCGATTTCCAGTTGAGCAAATATTTTTTTTAATATTTTTATTTCCTCGCTCTGGTGAGGAGGCAAATTGTAGCTTTGAGCTTCGCCTCTTAACACTCAATACCTCCAAAGTTCGGCGGTAAGTGAGGATCAGAGGTGTTTTAATGGGAACGTAGTGTTTTAAAACTGACTCTATCTACCTACCTTGCTATATACGGGATACAGTACGTAAATAAAGAATAAATAAAAAAAATATATATATAAAATTCTCATTGTTGAACCCTAAAAGTTACATCCGCATATTTGTCAGAACGCGTTATCTCTCCGTTATAAGAGGAAAATGCAACTGCAGTGCCTCGTTGGCAGATAACCGGCGGCACATTTTTGGCGCATCAAAAGACTTATAAATATTCGTAAATACATATAAAAAGACTATTTAATTTTATGCAATTTTCGAGGTTCACCAGTCGAAATTTTAACGACTCGAAATCTACTTAAATGGTTTCATTATGATATGATTATGGTTTAAGTTGACTGAAATACTTACTGTTATTGTTATTATCGGATTCAACTATAATAGTTTTTTGTATGGTCCGTAAAATGGTATTGTTTGCATATTTCAATCTGCTTTTTAATGTGGCGATAATGGGCCAACCCTGGCGCAAGGGTACAAGTGTGTGATTGTAAACGCGACCGGCTGTGGGTTCGATCCAAGCTCGAGGATTTTAAATATTTATATAAATATAATACAACCGCCCCATCGTGAACCACCAGACCGTGGCTGCAACAGTCTTTATTAAACCCTCCGGTACGTTTGAGTGTGATCTTTCTAAATGTACTTATAACGATTGTTTATATCAAAATTATATTAGAATGATGATTGATTTGTGAGAACAATACAAGTCGTTGGATCGAGCGCTCTACTGTTAAGCGGCCGATACGTTGGTTAAACCTACGGCACTCGCCCATAAATAGCATCATACCCCTACTAAACATATATCAAGTCGTAGAACCACAGTGGTATACATTTTGTTAACGACAAACTTCATACAAGGATAGCTTACGTACCGCGACACGGCATTGTAAGTTAACGTCGCTATAACATTTCGCATAAGGCTATCACGTCAGTCTCCGCGATGTCAAGCATCTTGCAATACTGAAAATTTGCTCAACGCTCACTTTGATCCATAATGTGTCAATATTCGATCTTGTAAAATTAAAATAAATATCCCGCACACAGCAGGTTAGGCAGAGGAAATCTAGTGTTAAGACACTCCGTTCCCCACTTTCTGCCGAAGTCTGGAGGCATTGCGTGTTGAGTGGCAGAACTC
>DVQM01000404.1:0-18040 GCA_018231645.1 Heliconius ricini | reverse complement strand
GCATTCCCATATTATCGAACTTGGCAGCCTTTCACATTTTTGTTTTGGGTGGGATACATATTAGTCGAGATGTCTTTACGAAATAGAACCTGCTAACACCTTCATTAGGACCACACAAATGTAGTTTTTCCAAAAAATCTATTTTTATCATTACACGAACTCCAGTAGCTTTATTATAC
This sequence comes from Heliconius ricini, assembly GCA_018231645.1. Classification (NCBI taxonomy): domain Eukaryota; kingdom Metazoa; phylum Arthropoda; class Insecta; order Lepidoptera; family Nymphalidae; genus Heliconius; species Heliconius ricini. Next base: position 17,861 of record DVQM01000404.1, on the reverse strand, counting down.
ATTTCATAGTAAACTGTCAATATATACATACACCCGAGTACATTAAATTTTCCTTCTATTCACATCACGTACTTCAATTTAGTAGCGAGCGATAAACTCTTGCGCATAGCATGCCAATGATAAATCTTGTTGTCCACAAAAATATGTTTTATGATGTCATCATTGTATATGAGATGGATCTAGGTTCGATTCTCACTCGAAGTAATGATCTTTGAGTTAACGAGGTCCGCCGTCCTGTTGGAAATCACTATTTAATAAGTAATATTTTTAATGAGTAGAATACGCGATTTTTGAAAAAAAGGTTATAAGGGCAATCTCTATAATTTGCCTTTAAATTGGTCTTTTTTTTTTGTTTTCATGAAAATTTGGATGTCAGATTCGTAGTCCAATAAACAATACGGTTTAACAATGCAAAATACTTTACAAATTAATTTTTTATTGGCTTCTCCACACGATTTTTCTTTAAATAATATGTTAGAACAGTCTAACATTACCTGAAATAAAAAAAATAAAAAAGAGAATAAAAAATTTTTTGAATTAAATTTAAATGTGCCGGTCAAAGAGTGCGAGTTCTATTAACGCTAGGTTTCTAAAATATTTTTTTCCGTAACGCATGAAGACCATTTAAAAAATGGTAAATTTATTTGAAAACTTTAAATATTAAATTCGATATGAGTGCCCTATAATATATCTTTTTATAGGTGTATAACAGGGCTAACCAACCAATTCAAAGGATAACACGGTACAAGGCCCAATTGAATGCTACTTTATTTCGTAGAAAATAACAATTCGGGCTAAAATTTTGTATTGTTTAAATAATCATTTGATACTAGACGTCATAACGCAGGCATAGCGTTGGTCTGTAATCACGCAGGTTGTGGGTTTGATCTCCATTTGGAGAAATATTTATACTTATTTAAATTTTCTCCCCGGACGGACGGCCGGTGTAAGTAATATGTATAAATGTATATGTATGTACGTAAAATATCTTTTTTGATAAATAGGCTACAAATATATTTTTATACATATATACAAATATATTTTTTCAATTTGAACCAGTAATATAAGCTTAAGATTAGCGCGTTCAACCAAACAAATTCCTCAGGTTTATAATATTAGTATAGTTACAAAGAAAAGTACAGAGTGAATCGTCACTAGATTCTCTCCGAAAATCTGAAGCCATGTAAGCATAATGAAAATCATTCGCATTCAAGCCACTAGTGTAATCTATTTAATTACTTAAAAAGAAATAGGTCTATAAAAAATATTCTTGGGTTAACGAGCATTGGTCGTTTCATTTTCATAAGATCTTTTTTATTGTAGCTTTTCATTAAGCTTAAATTGAGTGATAAGAAGGTTTTTATATCTTCAATTTGTATCTCATATGTAATGTTACGAGTTATTATTGTAAAATAAACTTTTATATAGGTAGAAAAGCTGTTTGTTGCCTGCCCTATTTAGCAAAACTGAGCTAGTGCAGCAAAAGAATATATTTAAATAAAGGTCTGACTGTAAACTCAATGTTTGTGGGTTCAAACCGTTATTCGCGAAAAATTATATACTATATTTTTTTATTTCCCCAGCTCCAGAAGACAAAGTGCAGTGTTGAGTTTCATCGCTCAATACGCAATGTGTCGAAAATTAGACGAAAATGAGGACCATACTTTGTTATATAGAAAAAAAAGTAAAGTACATTAGCGTATCTAGAGATATTTTATGGCGGGAGCCTGGGCTCTAGCTTTGTATGTGTAAATGTTGTTTTTTTTTGTTTTCGTTGGAAATTTTGCTGTAAGTAAAATTTTTGGGGTGGGCACCTGGCTATGCTGTGGTGGACACGGCTTACCTGGCTATGCTGTGGTGAGCATGGCCCACCTGGCATCCCCTGTTCCTACGCCCATGGTGAAGTTATCCTCAAAAACAGTCAATTCTAAACAAAACTATCAGAAATATTGAAAGTACACGAATAGAATAATAAATACCTATAAAATGATACAGAAGTTGTTTACGTTTCCATAGAAAGTTCTCTTATAAATAATACACTATTTTATTTGGAAATTTAAAAGTTCTATGAAACTATATAGATTTGGTCATGTATGTATTTGACATTTTAATAGGGCAATACGCGTTCGTATTTACTCGTTCGTATGTAGGTTCAAATTGAAATTTGAGAAATATTTATAATAAACCTATTTATTACCTACTAGTCAGTAGCTGACTGCAATCGAAACATCTGTGGGTGTGGTGAAAAATGGAAAGTGGAGAACGGAGTGTCACAATAGTTTCATTCTGCGTGCACTGCTCTGTCCGAGGGATACCTACAGCGCAAAGTTGAAAAAAAATAATAAGAACAAGTACTCTCTCTTTAAGAATAATACAATTTGAATTACAGCCTCTAAAAGCACTTTACACCACACTATTATAGCATTTTTACCGAAACAATGGGTAAGCAAGTGTCGTTAAAACAATTCCATATGACTTATCTTAACTAGCATCGTTGCTTTAGACAAAGCTACTGACTAGGTCAAACGTCAATCTCACTATACAAAGAATTACACCGACTTTGCCTTATCTCTTATCAGATAAGAACAATATAACCCAAAAAATATAACTAAAAACCATTTAAAAAACAACTTTACAGCTTTAAATTTAAGATTTTTATTAAATTTACAATATTTCCCGTCCAAATACCACGCGTATAACCACTTTTCTTCTATTAGCATCCCAAATGCATGTATTTTATAATAATACTGTCTATTCACGAGGGAAAATAACTAAACACGTAGCTAAATGGTTATTTCTCTGGAAAATTACAAGAACAGGTCCCGTTTGAACTTTGAGCTGAATATTTCTTAGTATTCTTTAATGATGCGTGTACACCGTTTTTGTGAAAGTCTAGACTAGGTTTGCTGTTCTTAACCGATTCTTCGATAACTGGTTGGAATTTTTATTTTTGTGTTGTTAGCTTTGTTTGTGGTATAAAAAATATAGTGCTAATATACTGAAACTAATACTAAAATAACATAATTTTAGCCGACAATGGATCTCTATTACATACAAATATAAAAACTTAATAAGTATAACTAAACACTGTAACCGATGCTGGCCCCATTCTGATGGTGCTCTAACAATAGAATAGACGAAATATCAATTTGAATCACTTTGTTAGCGAAGACAAGAATAGTGGCGAATAATTGGGAGTCACTTCATGTCCTTTGTTGATGTATGAAAAGGTGCGGCAAGCTGCAATGGTGCTCAATGGGGTGTGTTAATTTTATTTGGCTTGAATATGCCGTGTTTTTTTTTTGTGAAATAGTGTTAAGTCTTTTTTTTTCTGCGGCTTCACGCTTTTTCCCGCATAGCAGTGTATATAGAAGGAAACTAGTGTTAAAATACACCGTTCACAACTTTTTGGAACATTGCGTATTTAATAGTGGGACCGAACCCACTACCATCACGATTCCAGTCAAACGCTCTACTACTATTATACTATATACTCACTCTAATCTAACAGCTTCGAATTTAAATGACTAACTTATATCTATACTGGACAAGTACCAGGCCAGTCATAGCGCAGTGGCACAAAGTGTGACTGTAAAACCGACTGGTTGTGGGTTCGATCCCCACTCAAGGAAATGAAATATTTATTTACATTTATTTTACAATATCTATCTTACTAATAATGTAAAGTCAAACAGTATGTTTGCAGGCCAGTCCCATTAACTATTAGTTGTATATGAAAAATATTTTTTTTTCTATCGCACATTTATAACCTTCCTATATAATATATTAGACTTTGTTATCACATCAATTTCATTGTAACCCATTGTACCTGCGATCAGAAAGAAGAAACTTCTCTTTCTCTCTCTCTACGTTAAGAGTTAACGATTTTCAGCAACAGGGGCACAGTCGCAGGCAAAAGTTGGTAATATATAAAATTCTATACAACAAAAATCTATTGACAGTACATATGTTACACGATACAATAGAATGTATTTAAACAAATATTATTCTTTAATCACACCATATAAAATTGATTTTATCTAATTTGACGGCTTTCAAGTATCTTGTTTGTGGATGCCGATTTCTTTTACACCGTAACTAAATATTGTTATTTCGTTTAAAATTGAGGTTCCTAAGAAATATATATCGTAATGACGGGTCCTAAGTTCTATTTTTGGTTGAGGTAAATTTATTTTGAAGTTACCACGTGGCTTTTAAGTAGTTTGTTTAAGGAACGTGGCTAATTTCTTTGAAATAGGTTAATATATTTTTTTGCTGTTGTTAGCTTAATTGATATGTAGCTTGTTATGTTATTCTGAACTAAAATCGGATTTGCAATACTTTAGCCGGGTAGCAAGTTAAGCAAAGAGAATTAAGAACACCACGTTCTCTAAGTTCCGTCGTTTTTTTGAGATGTTCAGTGTTATGCGGAACTTAACGCCACGGTATGTAATGTTTACAGAGTGAGTTGATAATAGTTTATTCCTCCTAGTGGGAATCGAAGACAACCATCGAGCTTACAGTTAAATAATGTACCGATGTATTATGATAGCCTCTTACACTAGCTTACAAAATATGGGTAAACCTGAAGTTCCCTAATTAATTTGTTAAACTTAGAAACATATTCACGCTGTATCCCGCATATAATAGGGTTGGTAGAGAGAACCTTGTGACAAGACACTCCGTTTTCCCGCTGTCCACTAGAATTTAAGACATTAAAAAAGTGAAATTAAAATAAAAAAACTAACCATCTGTCCAACATTGACCCAACTAAGCTATGTCACCCGTCGTTACACGTTATTTATTACTGCCAGGTGTTAAACAGACAGCGTGACTAACAAATTTCTATTATATACTTTTTGTATTACATTTTAATTGTGCATGAAATTTAACAAGAATGGATGTATTGGTCGCATCGTTTGACGTATTATTTGTAGATGGATGTGTTTATTACAGTATTATAGAGTCAGTGTTATTTAATAATAAATATATATATTTTTTCTCATTGCTATTTTTTTTCTATATTTGTTTAATTTTTTATTTAATATTATTTTAATTTGATATAAATTACGTATTTTATTTTAACTTCACGTTGAGTTCACCGCACAGAGCAGGGTAGGCAGAGCCTTAACACTAGGCCTATACACTCCATCCACATTAAGCCTATGTTTCCCCACTTACCTTCCCTAAAATAAATGTTATTTAAAAAATAATAATAATAAAGTAATGACCACCGTGGTGCAGTGGCACAGCGTCTTATTGTAAACGCGACGGTTGTGAGTTCGACCCCTACTATAAGGATGCTTAAATTTACTTTATATTTACACTCTATCGACCTCGAAAAACATCGTCGTAGTGTCTTAATATTAGGTGCCTTCTGACTACCCTGCTCTAAGCACAAAACCGTGGTACTACGTACCTATAAAATAGTATGTGTATATATTGTATACCTAACGACCTAACTGGTCTATATATATCCATATATATAATATAGTTCAAATATGATTTTGTCATATAAAAAAAAACAAAAAAATCTCAACAAAACTAAAAACAGTAGTACCATAACCATTTCTCCCAAATCTATTAACCACGGCTGGCCGTAAAGTAAAAATACAGCTAATAATAATCAATTCAAGCTGCCTTAAAGGCTACAGCTTATAGCTACGTTTTCATTTGAATGTGACATTTGTATGAAAATTAGAATAAATTTGATGTTTGGATAGGATGGTCTCGTGCTGTTTTATGTTACACCATTGTATAGTAACGGCTACCTTACTTCGGGCGTGGGTTGTGTAAACTCTAGACTTGGTCGATATTTTAAAGAGAAAGATGTATTAAAACGGCGACGGCTGTAGGTTCGATTCTGAATGGGATAACGAAATAATTCGTTATTTGCTCGCTTTGGTAATAAGACAAGTAAGTGCTTCACCAATCAATATTCCAATCGAAAATTGGGCGGAAAATGGGTAACGAAATGTCTTAACACTGGGTTCCCTCCGTCGACCCTGCTGTAGGTATAAGGAATACAAAAAACTTACTTTTTTAATGATATACGTATAAATAGCATTAGGTTATTAATTAACAACTGAAGTAGCTATACTACTTCAGTTGTTTACTTTTACTTCAATGGCTTTTATCACAAAATAATGTTTAAAGAAAAACAAGCAAAACACTTATTGTGCTTGTAGGGAACTATTATTTATATTTATAGTTTATTTAATGTGTCATTTATATATTTCAATATTATAATTTATTTATTTATCATTTATATACATACATACATTTAATAGGATTTATATATATATATTATTTAATTGAATCCACTGAAGTTGAGCTTGGTCACTCAACACGCAATGAATCTAGGTTTTGGCAGACATTACCGAAGGGTGCTCCCAGTCTTACCTTGGGGTAGGTTCTCCTCCCTAGCATAGTATAGGTTCGCTCCCTAATCTAATGAAGGTTTCCAGTTTCCCTCTACCTACTTTGCTATGTGCTATGTGGATACAGTGTAATGATTAAAAATCTACTGAATTCAAAAATTTGAAACCAAAAATCTTGCGTTAATATCGTCATATAACAAGTTATTTATAAACATTATTTAAACCCCCGTCGCAAGTCTGTGCTGCCCTCACAAAAATTTTTCTAAATAAGAAATTTAAGAATATCTTCCTCTCGTATTATTTATGAGTCATTTTGCTACGAAATCAATTACCTGTATCCATCAATAGATTTGTGTTCAAAATCAAAATACAGTAAATTTTCAATTTCCGAAAGTAATCTAAGCATTTTATTAGTAGGAAGCAAGTGGAATATGAATAAAATATATTTGACTCAACGGGATGGTTGTAGATTCAATTCCTACACGCAGGAAAGATATATTTTCTTTTCTTTGCTGTGGTTACAAGACAGCGCAATTTCCGAAATTGGGTTTAAAATGAGCTACGTCTTCAACGAAGTGTTTTGACACTAGGTTTTCCCCGTTCACCCTGCTACATGTGGTAAATGGCGTAAGTATTTTTTTTTAAAGATTAAAATATAGAAACAATATGTAACTTCGAGGCTGTCGTGGCGCAGAGGCACTGTAAACGCGACGATTGTGGGTTAGAATCCCTCTCAGAGGAATGGTATAAATTAGATGAATAAGATAGTTATTTTTGTCCATACTATTTATTATTTGGTTGTATTTTATAAATAGTTACTCGTATATTCTTAATTTAGTGTACATAAAGTCTAGTAGCAGACAATTACCAGTATTTAAGTTATTCTTTTTTAGCTTCCCGCTGTATCACGCACGTGGCAGGATAGGCAAAGTGTGCCTGGTAATCTTGTATTAAGACACTTCGTTCTGGTAAAGAAACTTCCGTTCTCAACTTATCGCTGGATTATGCATGTATTATGTGTTGAGTGGCGGAACTTAACGGCACTCTTTCACTCTTTACAAAAGCCAAGCAATAAAAATATTTAAAAAAATCTTTGAGTGAAAACCGAACCCACAATTCGTCACTTTTGGAGTCGCACACTGCACTCTGCGCCACGACTGGCCTCAGGTAAATAATATATATAATTAAAATTCTTTTTAGCATTTTCAAAGTATTATTTCATTCATATTACTCATTTAGTCTAGTGGAAAACAAACCCACAGTCATCGCGTTTACAGTCAGACACTGCCTTAGCCTCTAACTTAACTTACACCCCAAAACACATAATTTGTTCCCATACAAAGTGCATACAAACACACATACACTTTACACTAAACAATTACTTACATGTAAAATAAATCTTGCAGCATCCTCGCCATATAACACCCAAATCTGACTCGATCTCGGGACTTAAGCCACGTACGTCGTACACACTGTGGTATCAGGTTACTTTATTTAAATAACGTATTTTGATGTCTTCATTTTAAAAGGCGTTTTGATACTTATCTTTTTTAAACTATCGACGTTTATTCGAAAATATACCCTATTTAATACAAAAATAGGTTGTGTTTTTGAGGATTTGTGTTGGGAATAATGTATAATAAAATCTATGTGTATATTAAAGCACTCTATGTTCATTTCAATTTATTGAACTAGAAAACGCCTACGGATTCGTTCGTGACTTCTGTTGTCCTTTCAGTTGATATGATATATTATAAATATTTTGATGTTTTCTTGTGTTTTATGAGTAAAGAAATATTTTTTGTCTGTTTTAGAAGGAAGCGCGACAACCATGAAAGTGCGGAGGTTGTGAGTTAATTCCCACAAGGAAAATGCATTATTTTTATTTCATCGCTCTGCAACAAAAAACACGCTAATTGAGTAGGGGTGTAGCATGAAGCGAAACAAAATAAAACTTTACTGTTAAAATAAATGAAATATTAAAGTTTATCGTAAAATTATTAAAACTCATAAATTACATTATAGCTAGTTAGTTCTTTTCGTTTAACTCAACGCCGCGCTCTGCCCTGTTACCAAAGCGAGGTAACGAAACTATTATTACATTTCTTTCCCCCGGGTGGGAAAAGGGGAAAAAACAACCATTGATTTTACGCACACTTGTTTCTGAGCTACAGCGACTTATAAAATAATAAAAATATATATTTTTAGTTCTACTTATTCACGTAACATGATACCTAATATTTATAAACAAATAGCGTAAGTTTCTCGTTTTTTAAAGCTTTTCGCTGTATTCTGCATACTGTAGGCCTGATGAATATTATTTTGATCTTCAGGATAGCTAAAATGTGGAACACAGAGTCCTTTATGTGAGATCTATTTATGCACATATATGAAAAAGTACAAACTTTGTGACTGCGTAAAGTAAACGCGACGGTTAAGAGTTCGATATCCACTCAGGGAAATAAAATGGTTTCCTTTTCTTGCTCTGGTAACGAGACATAACGCGGCGTTGAGCTCCACCGCTTAACAAGCAATATCAGTCAATAAATTCGGAGTTCCATGGGGAACAGTATGTTTAACACTAGGCTCCCTCTGCCTACCCAGCCTGAGGGATACAGCGTGAAGCTAAAAACAATAACCATAACTAATTAGTACTATTCTCTAACAATAGATATTATAGTTCAACACAAACATACAACCGCTAAGCACGTATTATCTACGAGTTAAACATTTTAAACTAAATTATAAATAAAACAAGCACCATTTGTGGCCAACGACCGACCATTAAAAGGCAATATTTTAAAACCCAAAACTATAAATTAAGTGGGCATCGGCTATTATATACGTACCTTCACTCTTAATAATTAGCAGAATATCTGTTTGGGATCCGTTTGAGGATTCTGTAGATTTGGACGTGACAGGGATGGATTGTAAAAATAAAAAAGGTTTTTGTTTTGTCTAAAATGTAAGCTTAATTTAGCGTGATATTTTTATTAAAGTAGATAAATATTTGAAAGTAGCATAGCAAAATAGATATAAAAGTAAAAAAAAAAACAACAGCTTCACACTTTGGTTTTGTCTAACACGCCATGTTTACTATGATTTGTCTAATTACCAGAACAAAGAAATGAAAATATTTCATATTTCCGAGTGAAAATTAAACCCATAACCGCCGCGTTTACAATCACACGATGAGCTACTATACCACAATAACTTCTATTATTATATTATTCACATAACACAAGTCAAATATCACAATAGCTAGAAGGTATTAAAATTTAAGTAGAGTACGTCCCATCAAAATCCCATACCACTCGAACCAACAGGGGGCCATCCCTAGCCAATACTGCCTACATAATAACACCCTGCAGATGCGGGATTGATTGACTTTGTAATATAACTATAATGGACTGAATGGCTAACAAATACTTATATCTATTTATATTGAAGTATTTAATGTTATTTTAAATAGAATTTTATTTGTGAATTTGTATTGGGCACTTATATCTGAAATATTTTTTTTCTAGTGCTTATACTCACACGTACATCAGTTTCGTCACTTTTGGTAATTTATGTTGTGGGAATGAAATATTTAATATTTTTATATCCTTGCTCAGGTACCGAGGCGGAGCGTGGCGTTGAATACCGCCACTCAACACGAAATGTCCTCAGAATTTGGCAGAAATTGGGAAACGGAAAGGTCTTAATGGGAACGTAGTGTCTAAGCATAATAATGTAGAGATTCCTTTTCAACCTCTAAACTTAATGTACAAAATTCTTTAAAAAGAAATCGACAACTATATTTTATGTGTCGTTCCTAAAGCTAAACAATTATGGGCACAGCATATCGGATCATATCGGATTACGTAACTTAACCGCGCTTTATTTAAACAGACCTTTTAAACATCTACATTATAAATACAGCCGTTCCCAAGTTAGTTCCACTTTATACAAAATCAAAAGTAATTGTCCAACACCCTACCGATTAAACTAATTTATTGGATAGCCCATTAGATTTAACAATCCCCTGTGTCTTATTGCTTTATAGTTGAAATAACTATTTATATTGCTTAAAAACGTTCTCATGGTATAGTGGTAGTCTAAAGTTGATATAAAGAGTAAGTACCTAAGTGTAAAATTTGTTTGACTAAACTCAGTTACTTCGTTCTCCGCTTAATATCTTAAGTGTTGAATGGCAGAACTTAACGCCGCGCTTCATCTTGCCAGAATTTGAAAATGAAAGAATTCCTTCCCCACGCATGAGTACCGATATTTTTACCAATAATCATGATGATTGCAGTCTCTTATATTTCATTATTATCATTTCATCTTAGGACATAACTCGTGTAAGTGTAGGTTCTATGATAAGAACTAAATAATTTATTACTTACTATTCCTAAGAAGCGAAAAAATCTAAAATGGAGAATAATTTGGATTGTCACAAAAACGAGTTCAAGAAACTGTCAAGATGACATTTTTTTTAAATAAACACATATAAATGTCAAGAGTCTATTAATTATTCCAATAGTCTCCACACAAAAGAGGAACCAATGTATCGAAAGTTCACAAACACAAAAACTGTCTTCGCCCTTGAACAACTACAAATTTTATACTTCGTACAAATTAAAATACAAATAAAAAATCAATAGCTGTCATTTATTGAATTCATTCAAAATTTGACATTTCGAAACGTCAAAGCGATATAGACATCGAACCAACAATGAACGGCCATTATATTCTATTTAGTTCCAAATAAGCGTTTAATAATTCCCCTTAGATTATTAACTATACAATAAAATAAATAAAAGCCACTTTACACCTTCTTGGAAGTTAGCAGTTGCGCTTTCGTCTAAAAAAAAGAAAAAAAGTACCCAGCTCTTTCACTTGTATAGCGCTGTCTCAGTCTAATATTTGGCGCCATAATATGTTTTTAATTCACTTTCGAGTCTAAGGTCGTGTGGAGAAGGTCTAAAATTAATTTAATAATTAATTTTTAACAAGCAAAATGAATTGGAAAACGATATATTCGATGTGTCAATCCCTTTTCACGCTAATATAAAATTAATTTTTCTGTTTCACGTTGCTTCTTTTTTATGGCAATTTCACGCCATTTTGGATCTTATTGTGGGTATTATTAAAGAATTTACGCTTATTATGATTATGGGAGATTTCGCGGAAGTCGTTTTGGTACGAGGACGTATTTTACTGTTCACACATGACTAGAAATTAGAAGTTTATTTCAGATATTATCTATATTCAATCAATACGCGGCACCAGTATTAAATAGGTGGATAATAAAACCTATTATTCTCTATGTGATAAGATCGAATCGTTAAGTAATGGAGATCTTTTGTAGATGCATTTCAATTAGTGACCTTGTGTGGCCATAGGTTGTTTGATTATATTTTAGTCACCTATTTTGATGAGTCAAATCAATTATTTAATGTTTTTATCGCGTTGGAAGGTGCACCTAATAAAACTGTTTGATAAACCGGTTAAATGCGAGTCAAACTCGCCCACCGAGGGATCCGTAACAATTTCTTGGTTATCAATGGAAATAAAAATTATTAAAACTTATGCAAGTTGGTAATGATTTTTTTCATTAATTTACTATAAAATTCCATTTTCCCTCTTTTCTCACTTATTTACACTGTCAGTTCTTACTACTTGCCTAATTTCATGATTTTAGGTCCACGAGGATTACTATAAGTTACGTGACCATACATTTTCAGATCAAAACGGGACATTTTTTTGTGCATGGAGGTACGTGCTTGTTTTTATTTACGTATGCTTATAAGGACCAAATTTTCACGTCATTTTGGAATAACAGGACATTTTTATATCCCGGTACCATCTGTGTGGTAATCGAGATACACAAGCGAAAAAGGCAAATTTCATACAAAATGCGGTAAAAATAATGCATAAACAATTAACATTTGAATGTGTCGACTAAGTTGGAGGTTCATTTCTCAGTGCTATAACGAAATGTTCTAAACGGACAGTTTTAACTTTTTGATAATTTTAATTAACAGACAGAGACTGACAGGCAGAAATAAAACAAAGTGTTCGGTCAAAGATTCTATTTCTTTCTTTGGAGTTACATAACCCTAAAAGGTATATGTAACTGGGTGAAGTGAAAACGGACTAATCTTACTCTCTTGTAATCCTACTCTTTATTATTCATTATAGTAATACATAGTATATACTATCTACTTATAACTTCATGTAATAAATATATACTTCATATAAAAACAACTAAGCTAGCCTTATTTTTACCTAGCAATTTAATACCTAATAAAAACTGTAGTATCGTCATTTATTATTTAATAAATTAAGTTTAAATTAAGTTAATTTAGTATTAGCGTTCAACACTTCGCAAGATGAGCTTCCATTGTCAAGGACCGAATGCAGCAGTATTGCTATAGGCAGCGTGTTTCGTGAGGAGGTTCCTCACTCTACGTCTGGACTCTAGTACTGTTGATATAGCTTTATCACATTTTGATAATATGTTTTGCTGTATCTTTATTTATATTAATAAAACTGTATTTTTTTCTTTTTTTAATAATAAAAGTATAAATAAATAGTTATCTATTTAATAATGAATGTGTCTTTAATAATGAAAACATTAGTCACACGCTGTTCTTCTCCGCTGCGACGCTACGGTCGTTACATCGGAAGGGTAAATGATTATTTGATATATTTTAATTTCTCTGCTCAAGTAAACGAAACGTTGTGTTCCACCACTCAACACGCAATGTCTTGACAATTCGGCGGTAAATAAGAAACGATCTTAACACTAAGTTCGTTTTACCTACCCCGCTTTATGTGGGAAAGTGTGTGATCTTCCAGGGCATTCTAATTCACTACCATCGTAATAGGCGAAATTGCACCATAGCAATAACTTGAAGAGAATAGAATAGAATAAAATAGGGCCAAAGTATTAACATTCAAGGGTCGCACCGTGTATTAGTTACTTTAACTATGCGTTGACGCGACGCATACACGCTCGCCGACCACACCGGTAGTTCTTATGAAACTTACTTTGTATTGTATAAATATTTATTTTTCTCATAAAATTTATATTTTACTACGTAATCCTGTAATGGCCAATAAATGTGTTTACATTGTTTAATGTCCTGTTCGTTTTGGGTGGTTGTTCTTTTTTTTGTGATGGGTTTTGGTTTTGAACTAAGCTTAGGTCGTGTTTAAATATTTTTAATTGAAAGTGAGAAGAAATTTTTTTCTTAGTTTCGTTATCCCTAGCTGAGTGGCTAGAAGGAGTGCAGCACAAAACGGTACATTCTGTATATATGTTTGCATATACTTCTCTCTTCTACATCTTACCCACTATCCTTAACTTCTTCATATATTATATATTGGGCTTTCTATGTTTTTTATCTATTCGAAGATTTCTGAAACATTAACCTATCGTACATAAAAAAACATCGAAATCCAAACACATCTGGTAATGTAGATGTGTAACATACAAAAAATTACCTATAGTCCAATTCCCCTTTTTACGAAGTCGGCTAAAAAGAAGTCCAGTGTATACAACGGGTAATAAAATTAAGAATTCCCTCCATACTATAATGTCATATTTTAATAGACTCACCGATGATTGTGTTTCCTGCGACCATTGCGCGTGTATGCACTATGAATTCATGAATGACAGACATACATACATACAAATGCATTTAGAATGCATATACCGTGTAAACTCGACCGTTCGATAGATAGATGGATCGTCCAACAAATTTATTGTAAATAAGTATTGAATTTTAATTTTGTTTCATATGAAAGTTTAATGGGAGATTTATTTTAATAAGTTTTGGGACAGAGTCTTCTCTAAATCTATGTACCTATATCTAAGTCTGTTTGTCCCTAACAAGACTAAGTGTGGCGTTAGGCTTTATCAACTTGTAAATTTTCTAAATTTTGTATAACACTTCATAATACCGATAGTCTCTGATTGAAAGCGGTGGTTGTGGTTTCTGCACTAAAGGAAAACGCGGTACTCCCGAGGCATTGCGTATTGAGTGGTGTACCTCAACGACGCGCTCGTTACCCCAGAGGAAATTAAAATACATTTTTTTATTTTCCCAAGAGAGAATCGAAGTCATAACGTGTTGCTTTTACAATCACACGATTGTGATCTTGCACTAGTCACTAGCCTGTTAGTAAGATTCAGCTTTTGAAAACAATAAAATATAAATTTTCTCTATTGTAAATTTTATATTGGAATTCCGCCAAACGATCCGCCAACCCAGGAGACCCAACACCTCCCTTAGTGAGTGCTTCATGCCTTTTGCCGTAAGTATAGCAGAATAAGCAGAGGGAATTAACGTACCAACCCTGAGGGAACTAACGTACCAATTTATTTTTGAGGCGAAACTCTATGTGCTTTATCTATAAGAACGGAGAAATGAAAGCAATGTATACGTCAGATATTTTCCATTTCATTTATATTCATTCCCACGATGGAATGGAAAACACAAGAGCCCGGGATTTTCCACTGCAGACGGTTATTTACACTTGTTTTCAATACTTATCTGTTCTCACTGTACTGGGCTACCGGCTACGTTCTTAGCATATTGAAAAGAAAGCACTTTCAAATTTGCTGCTCGTGTATAATGGATATGTTTTTAAAATACTTGATAGTTTTTTTATTTCAGTTTCACGTTGTATCCTTGTGTTAAGGCACTCCGTATACCACTTTCTGCCGAATTTTCGAGGCATTATATGTTAAGTAGCAAAACACACGCGCTTTGCCCTGTTAGCAGAGCGAAGAAATATAAATATAAATAAATTAATAATTCATTTCTCAGAATGGCAATCGAACTCACAACCGTTGCATTACATGCATTACTTACAGGTACACGTTTGGTCACTGCACCACGATAATCTCTAGTTGATAGTAGCGAGTTCAAGTACCTTTGAACTTAGCCTTAGATATCGCTAAATTAGTTAAGTTAGTTATACTCGTACTAAGTCAATTATTATACAATACGGTCGACGAGCCGTGGACCGCCCTGGAGGTAGTTGTAGATAGCTGGACAGATTTGATTTAGGGTTTTCCTTACTGTTATATTTTTTTTTCGGTTACAACGCGCAAAAAATCTATTTTTCAGGGGGGGGGGGGTGGACGGAATTATGACTCTACTACATAAGATATGTACTGGACCTAAACACTATAAGAGCAAACGATTCTCTATAAATTTAGTAGACGAATCAAGTGAGTTTATCTAGTAGGTACTCCTACTAGTTATAGGTTCGACAGAGCAAAACACTCTTGGAACGAAATTAAAGTCTTAGAGACCGGAGTCATTTTCACAACAGACGGAGATTTAAAGAAAACTTAGAACTTTTTGTTAAATTCTTTTTTAACTCCACGATTTATATTAAAAAAAAACAATAAAAATTACAAATTGTATAACAACAAATTACAAATATATTAACAGTGTAGTATATCTTCTGTAGAATGCAATAGGAATATGGATAGGGACGCCTATTAGGCATTTAGGGAACGAACTTATCTTGATTTAAAGTATAGGCGAAAGCGAATAAATATATGCTATATAGAAGATCAAATAATACAAAATAAAACTCTTTCGCTACTGAGTCACAGACAATTCACAGAAAGTACTAGACTTGGAATGTTGAAATTTGTCATAAAAGTTAGTTAGAAATTTTAGGGGAGCACTAACAGGGACAGAAACACATCGCACCTTAAGAATTATAGTGACCTAATCAAATGAAATTGACCTTGTTCCTCACTTACGTGAAGTGAACAAAGTGTCTTAATTCTAAGGTCTCTCAGCCTATCCTGCTGTGTACAGCGTCGTTTTAGGTCGTCGTTTTACGTCAATTTCTGACAAAAACTCAAAATCATGGTTTTTCGATTAAGTCACTATAATTCTAAAGGTGCGATATGATTTTCCCATTTTACGCCTTAATGCAAACGTAAACAAAATTGCAGACGACGACTAGTATATATTAAATAGCAGGATAAATAAATATGTTATACGTAATCTCTTTACATTGATATATGAACTTTACACATACATTAAGGCATTTTATATCTGTAGGACAACTGTCCTGTTTCTTGACCAATAACAAGTACAATTCCTGATCATACTAATTTCGACAATCGCTATCACTTCTCCTAATAACGCCTTAGCCCTTTAAAATTCCAAAACCGCATATCTCTCTATAATGTCACATCAGTAACTCACGGTGCGCGTGCGCAGCATAGCCCGTAGCAACCATACGAAAGGCCCTACTCTCATACATACGTAAACTATAAATTAACACTCGCCCATCCGTGATTAGATTTAACAAATGTGTAATAAATATATAGTAATTGATGAGATCTACACACATTTTGGAAAGAAATGATTTAATTGGTAACGTTGAGGTTGGAATTTTGAAAGATGGTAGTGGGTTTGATTTCTAATAAAGGTTAAGGTTATATTGAACATTGTAAGCTATACAATTTTTTCTATACTTATAAAGGGAAGTAAATAGAGTGAAAAATACAGAACGGATGTTTTAAAACTACGGTTATCTATGCATACGTCATAATATATTATCACTCCGAGTTAGGCGTTGAGTTATATCACTCATATTACATTAAGATTTAGTTAAGACTCCCTCTGTCTATCCTGTAGTACGCGGGGTTCTCGCTATCGTGAACCCAATAAAAACTCTTACAACCCTATAAGATAAAACAACAATTTAATACCAATCTCTCTTATACATAATTATATTATTACCCACGTTGCAGCCGAGCCCGTGATAAGCGGAAAACAAGAAACAGAGTGTTTAAACACTGGGTTCCCTCTACTCATCCCGCTATATGCGGAACGCAGCGTGAATCTAGCAATAAACACATACAAAATCCACAATATAAAGCAACTGAGAGAAGAGAGAAGCATCATCTATACATCTCGCTCACACATCATTATATTATTACCCACGTTGCAGCCGAGCCCGTTATTAGCGGATGATTAAGGATCATTCAATATAATTTTGTAATTATTTATTTATGTTTTAGAAGCGAGTGTGTTTTGTGTGCAGCGCGTGGTAAAATGTAAGATGAATCCTTTGTTGTATAGTCAATTGTAGTAGAATAAACTATAGACAACATATCTATATACAATTAGATTTACAATATATACCACAAACTGCAAAGCAGATAGAGGAAAACTAGTGTTAAGATATATCGTTACCTACCTTCCAAGCATTTTTCGCGGCACTGCATTTTGTGTGAAGGAACGCGACACCGCGCTTTGTCTTTTTATCAGAGCGACTAAAAGAAAATATATAAATTAATTAACTCCTCCGAGTAGAAATCGAATCCACAACCGTCGCGTACAGTTACATTTACAACCTTGTGTATTTCGCTATACTTATCCGTTAAATAATAAAGCACATGTTTGACAACGTTGTTAAAATAGGAATAGATATATATATATATATATA
>DVQM01000403.1:0-18053 GCA_018231645.1 Heliconius ricini | reverse complement strand
CTTAATTGAATAATCATCTAATTCAAGCGGGCAAAGCCGCGGGCAGGCCGCTAGTTGGCAATATAGTAATGATAGTTGGTTGCGGTCAGCGTAGGACCTGAGATTCTTAGGGATGACTTATGTCTAGCAGTGGATCTCGACTCCTCGAGAGACGGATATGATGACGAGATTATTTCTCTTCATCATATCCGCCTCTCTCATCTCATCTCTTGTTGATATGCTGGTAATAAAACTAATAAGTTTTTATTAGCAACATAATTCTAAAGGGGAATCCCATAGATGAAATCATTAAAATACTCTACATTGGGTTGTATAACACTGGATAGAAATGTGTTCATCCCGTAATGTCTTAATATTTTTTTAAAAGATAAAGATTGTACATATAAATTTTCTAAGAGGTTATTTTTCTGTAATATACTTATAAATTACGAATTTTTAGATTTCTGATCTGATAAGAAAAAAGAAACCAGGAAATGCATGGAGAAGAGAAAAGAAAACAATATATTTTGCCAAAAACTAAAAATTGTTTTTTTCAATAATTAATAAAATTATAATTGTAAAATAAAACCATTTGTAAAGAATGTCGCACACAGACACTAACCTTTAAAAGCGGCAACGTCGCACACGCCTAATTCACGAAATCGAGTCGTAGGTATTGACGGTGAAGTTGAACGTTGTTTAGATGTATAACAGATAATAGATAATTGCGTAAAATAAAACGAGAGATATTCCTCTCTCGTTTTGGTATGTTTATTGAGAATGAAAAGTGGCAGATCGGCAACGTTTAGTAGTATTTTTATAGTAAATGCTGGTATCGTTATTGGTATCAACCTATTCGTAGCTGGGTCACACGAAATATTTACAATAATATATTTTACCCTATATTTGCTTCTTGCCTAAAAGGATCGTAAACACAGTCCTGAGTAAGGGTTAATAAAAAAACCATTTATTCTTATAAATGTATTAAAACAGCTAATCCAGTTTACAAATCAGATCAAGATATAAAATACTTGGTTAATATTAATTTGTGCATAGGTATATTTTAAACACTACTTCATGTGTGTACATCTTTATGGCATGTTTACATACAATCTATGTAACAATATTAATACGTAAATAAAAACATTATACAAAACAATTTTAGTAATGAAATTAAGATTAAGTACTATATAATTTATAGTAGTAAATTAAAAAACTATATATTAGGAAAAAATGAGATTCCTATTCTTTTCAAATAAAATATATATTTAAATTGTAATTAGCAGTTTTTTTTTAATTTTTTAATTCTTAATTCAGATTAATTAATTCAGAGTAATTTATAAAATGTTTGATCAGCAACAAAAAGTATTTTTTTACATACTTTAGGGTGATATCCATAAATTTAATTACATGTTTCATTAATAAATTAAGTTATAATAACAATTATTCAGTTGATTACAGTACAACAAATTTGTTGTATAAAAATTATGTTACAATATTTTGGAATGAGAAGAGTATTTATTATACTGAGAATATATTAATTTTTAATTATTAAAAATACAAGCTACAACATAAAGTACTATTAACAAAATAAATAAATCGACATAAACCTCTAGAAAACAAATTTAATTGAACATTACATTCTATCTATTGAGTGGTTATACATTTAATTCGTAATTAATAAGAGAAATGATTAAATATTGATATTTAATCAGCCGTAGCATAGTGTCTGATTGCAAGAGCGATAGTTGTGGGTTTGATCCTCATTTGGAGGAATTATTATTTTTATTACTCAAAGAAAACTAATCAGAAAAAAAATTCCCTCTGCCTATCCTGTTGTGTGCGGGATACAGCGTGAAGCAAAGAAAAGTGTAGCAATATTTGACCACTCAATACACTGCGTGTGTACCAAATGTAGGTGCAAGGCAGAGAACAGAGCATCTTAACACTACTTTTTTACCTTGCTATATTTCAGACACAGTGTGAAGATAGAAAAAAGTTAAGATTTTAAGAATTGTTATTGTTAAATTTTATATAAAATATTAATTTAAAAATATAATTATAACGAATTATATTCGATACTCGAATAGGACACCAAATGGGATAGCGTCTTTTGTTAAATTAGTATTCGCAACATTGTCAGATTAATAAATACCAAAAAATCTGGACAAACATGCTTGTAAAAATTCAAAATTGTGCTAATGTAATTTTATTACTTTCTTCCTAGATTTAGTCTGTTTAAGTCATTATGTTCTTCATGTTAATGCACTAAGGAACTATGAAAGTAATTTAAGTTCATCTTATACCAGGATTACAGTAAAATGACTTATTTCTAAATAGTATATGTGTTGTACAATATTATTATATAAATATTTGTTGTATTTTTATGTAAACAACTTGAAGTGTAATAATTTTTCTTTATAGTTTGGAATCAAATTGAGGAATAATTGTTCAAATGGACTGTTTTGACTGAGGACTGTTAAACTGAGGATTTGTTTTCTCGTAGAATCAGATTTTTTCCTTATTTAAATATTTTTTTTACTATATTTATATACCATAGTAATACTTACAGTAAACAATTAAAAGATAATGAGAAAATGGGTCAATATATTTTTTTTACATTGTTATAAAATGTATTCATGTCTAAATGCCATATATACTGTAATACTGATTAATTATAAAATATTTGATAAAATGTATGTTGTAATATATATAAGTCAAATTTCTATTTCGTTACCTTTAATAATATTTCTAGCTGCTACACTCAAAAGCTTCGATCAGATCAAGCAATTTTAATATGAATTTAATGAAGTAGTCTCTGAGAATGGCTGTAAATTTTATAATATGTAAAATATATATGAAGATTCTCTTAGATGTTATACAGTTGGTACTGATTGGCAGTTTTATATGTAGGAAGGTAGATGTAACATTATAAATTCAACTACAAGTATATTTTTATTTCTGTAAAAAGGATGGACCTTGTAATTGACTTTTATAATTAAACTTTAGTTGCAGTGTTCATGTTCTAATTACCAAAGATAAGTTGCTAACTTCATTTTATATAGCCAGTGTCAGAATCTATTAATATAAAATTTTATTGTCATATTTTGTTATTTGTAATAGTAATTTTAAAAAAAAATGAGTTCGCATTATATTTTTATAATTTTAGCTATTAAGAATAAATTAAAAATTCAGTAATGTAGTTAGCAACTTCATGTTAGGTCATAGTAGAAATTTTCTTGTTTTACATGTACAGGAACAAAGAATGAGTTGATCTTCTTTGAAATATATAAGTTTCTTTTTTATTAACTCTGTCAAAACATCTCTTAAGATAACTTGTTTATTTTATTACTTTGCTGTCTCAAAAGTTTAAAAACTTTTGTTTAAAACTTTTTAGTTAAATATCGTAATTTTTTGATGGCATTAATGTAGCAATAATCTTATTCTACGTATTTATGAAAAAATGAAAATCGAGTCTTTGATAAATTTAATATTTTAAATACTATTACTAAAATAGAGTTGAAGAGAAAGAAAGGAGTATCATATACTTCTTAATACATTGTTTAAAATAGATAAGATTCATTGCATTAACGGTACGGTACAATAGCTATTGTTATACAAACAAATGTATTTGACCATCCATAAGTCACAATCTATGAACCACTTAATTATATTATAAATTACAGTGAATAATTGAGATTATTATAAAAATTGTCATTTTGTTCAAAAGAGACTAGAGACATTATTGTGGACACAACATAGTATTTCTTGTCCAGCATTTAAATTACGGTTTATTTTATAAATATAAATTGATTGAAAAAACTAGATTACTAGAATTATTTCGAAATTGGTTTCGGTAGAGAGAGGAGCTGACACAGTGGAGATGGGTGTTAATACATATTTAGAGGGACCTCATACATCAGGGTCACAAGTCCCCAAGCACTACTCTGAGCTCCTCTCTCTGGAACGGTACCCTCCTACTTCCACCGTGAACCACGGAATGCTAAGTTATTTCTTCTCATAATGTTCTAAGCATTGCTAGATTCTAATTCGACGCCAGTAACTGTAGTACTGAGGTTTCCGTTCACCAGTATGTCTTGTAGTGGCTGACCTAACATGGTGGAGAGAGAGTCACTTAGTTTGTAGTAGTTTGACTCTAAAGCCTCTTGGTACGTGATCTGGTCGGAGTTAATCAGTTTTGCGTTTAGCTGAAGAGCTGCGTGACAAATCGTTAGGAACTCTCTGGAAAATAAATAGTTATATTTAACGTTAAGTGTTGTTGCACACTAAGAATAGAAAAACATATTTTGAAATCGTAGAAAACCGTCAGTTTAGTTCGCAAGTGAGGTGGGTTAAAAAATTGTTCTTAAATTGTAATATTAACCAAATCTATGCTTCAAATAATACTCATACGAATAAACCGAGCGAGCTGTTCGTTAAACAGCTCGCCTAGCGGTCATACATAACGTCAAGCAGTCAAAAAACTACCTACAATGTCGAAATGTGATGTGTGCAAAAAGTTATTACCAAATCTTCACCAGGTCTCTACATGTATAGTGTAGTAAATGTGAAAGGATTGTCCATCTGCATAGCGCTAAATTAGGCGAAGTTGTACAATGTACAGATTAATTTAGGAAGACCATAAAAATGATAGAACGTAAAAATACAGAGCTGATTAATAAGAGAAATAACCTTGAAACTCGCCTTTGGAACAACGTTGGGAAGAAATTGAGCAAGAAAAACTTTCAAAAACTATTGAAATTGCAAGCATACCTGACTACAACAATGAATGGAAATAGCGGGAAAAGTTGAATTGAAACTGAATCTTAGCTCCTCTAACCCATAGAAGAAATTCAAAATATCCAAAGGATGCATGAGAGAAAAGACCAAAATGTTAACATAAGAGTCGAGTTAAAAGATGAAATAACACATGATAAATGGATTGCGACAGCTAAAAAGTTGAAGTTAACGGTATCTGATGTACATCCAACGGATAAAAGTTTTAAAAACCACGAATGACATACAAATGCTAGTGAACAACGTGGCTTAAACGACTCTTAAAGTAAGTACATGAATATATGTGAGATGTATCAGTTCGCAGATGACACTTGTCTCATAGCCGCTGGACGCAATATCACTAATGCTCCTATACAACCACAGGAGGACTTTGACATACTTACCAAATGGTCATACGATGCTGGATTATTACTCAACGCTGATAAAATGAAGTTGATGTATATTTGCAGTAGCCAAAATAGAAGTCTCTTTAAAACACCTGCTTATCTTACACAACCACAAATGCTTACACCGGAATACTAAAGCTGTAACTTGTGACTGTACCGAAATAGAATCAATCATACTTATCTAGGATTGGTCATCGATAGCAACCTAAACTGGAAAATGCACATAAATCACGTATGTTCAAACTAAGAGTTCATTTAGTGAAACATAAAGTGCCATACAAAACGCTCCTGTTATTATACATGGCTTTGGCTGAACCAATAATATCGTACGGACTGTCTAGCTACGGAAGAACGTATAAAACACATTTGGATCAAATTTACTATTTACAGTTACGCATTTTGAAAGAAGTTATCCCTTATAACATAAAAAATCTTTCAATAACATTTTTTTGTATTTTGTAAAATTAAATAAATAAATAAATTATTTAAAAAAATACGTAAAAATAAAAATAATAATTAATAAATAAATAATATATATTAATCAACCTGTATATGCCAATGCACTCGAAGTCTTTAGTTTATTAATGAAATAATTGTTAGTTTAAATGTACCCTCGTTTTTTACTTTTTAGTGTTTTAACTTTAAACATGTTATTCTTAGTGCGAGTTATTATGATAGATACTTAATATGACTCTATGCCTCAGTCAAGTCAGTCCTGTGTAGTCGGATATTTTAGAGACGAGAGACGAGAACTTGTTTTGCTTCAGTTTGTTCTTTTTTACTTCTTCTTTCCAGTTTGTTTACTGGCAAAATGAATGCTGTATCACGATTGGTTTCAAATGACACTATGTTTTAATTTTATTGCAGCATTATTCATTTATATCAACATTTCAAAAGATTACCGTGCAAGATAAAAAAAAATAAACAAGTTTAGAACGAGCTAGCTTCTTAATATTTTGTTTATTTTATGTCGTGAGTAAATGCATCGAATGGCACATCATCATAATAAGATGACAAGAATACGAAATCGATTCGAGCAATTCGAGCAATGAATACGAAATCGATTCCAAATATTATCTGTACTATCCTATATTTAACGGAACGTGCGTTTGCATAGAAATTTATAGCAATTGTTCTGTTACTACCTGTTAACAGATTATTTACAGAAATTACAAATTACTGGAAACAAATTACTTAGAACTAAACATATTCAAATTCAAATTAAAGATATTTTATTTTCCAAACCAATATGAGTTAGTTTCTAAATAATGTTCTCAAATAACTATTATATCTGCACAGTGTTAAACACCGTTTATTACTTTAATTTATTTGTTGGGAATAAAACCAAAATTTACGAATATGATGGTAACGTGAAAGTGAAAAAAAAATGAAAAGAGCATACTTAAAAATAGCCTTCAGTTTTTCGACCATATCATCTGAATACATCGGAGCAAGAGTCGGGTCTAAGAAGGCATTGGCGTAGGCCAGCGGACCAGCGTTCACTTGCACACATATACTTCCTTGTAATCTGAAATTTGTAGAAAAGTTATTGTGAGACCGTGGAATGGATCAGTTGTCAATTTGCGGTTCGATTACCATTCACAGGAATGAATTATTTTCCTATCCTCTCTTTGGCAAAGATAAAGCGCTCAACATACAATGTCTGATAAATTAGATAGTGTATGGGGAATGGAGTGTTTTAACACTGGGTTCTTTCTGCCCACTCTGCTCCACCATTATATGTGTGATACAGTGTGAAGCTAAAAAAGTTATGAAAAACATTTTGTAATTTGATTAAACTTTTATTTTTTAATCTATGTAGAAAAAAAAAATTAAAAAAAATTTTAAGCAATATTTTTTGTAACCCAAGGTCGTTCGATTTAGTTCAATAATTTGTTGGTAATTATGAATAAAGTATTGGTACACTAAAAATATTTTACTACAACATTTGAATAAGTGCGTCACACATTTTGATTATAATATGGACAAATTAACCTGAGTTGTAACTTTTTAATATCAGGTGCTTTTGCGTTAACTATCTCCGCTAGTTCTGCAACTTGACTTTCCATTTCTGAAACGGCTACTTCTATAGGACTTTTCTCCTCCACTTGAGTGTCTATGACTGGCACTCGACGTTTCACATACGGGAACCAGTTTTCGGCTGAAATACGTAAAAAGTATATCAATGCACAGTACCTACATAATACTTTGCGCATAAAACTATCGACATTATTTTTAATAAGTCTATCTAAGCCCATCACTGCTTCTTTATTGTGAATTTAAGTAAGTAACAAATTCAATTAAGGTTTACGCAGTATTTAAATAATCGTGTCAATAGGATTAAAAAGACTTAACTAAAGAAGACTTACAAGCCACTTACAGTAGAGAGACAACCGGAATTTCTACCATTTGTGAAGACAGGCAGGTTTTGAAAGATCTTAAGAAGAGCTTCCGTAAAAACTATATTCGAGCCTAACTAGAAAGTAAACCAATACCTGTGACTGGTGAAAAATAATATTCCTTTGTAGTGTGCAGGTGTGTACAAAGTAAATTGTGACTGTGGCTTAACATACTTCGGTCAAGCAAAAAGTAGAATCGGTGTTTAGGGTGAAATAAGACATCATCCGATGTCAGCTGAGTGTGATACTGCGGATAAACCTAGACATTACATCAGGTTTGATAATCCCTAAATCCTCGCAAAGGAAAAAAGGTATATTCCTTGAATGATCCGCGATTATTGAAATACAAAAATATTTTAATTTAAATAGAGAAGACGGTTGGAAACTTTCTACCACATGGGACCTACTTATAAAACTATTGAAGTCTCAAACCCACCAGACCAAAGGGCTTACAATATACGCTTATTCTGTAAGAATTTAGGGCAGTACGCGAGGCAATTAAAAAATCGTTGGCGGTAGTTTGATATAATAATTATGTGACCACGGAGTATTGCAGAGTCCGAAACATTGGATTTTCAAAAATTTATAATACTAAATAAGCACGATTAATCGAGTTAAATAATTTCTCTTAAAATGTATACTGCTTACCGGTGAGGTGCGTAAGACGTAATCTCTGATGATGAACAGGACCGCGAGCTGCACCATCTCTCGTAAACGGCGTTTCAAATACAAATCGTCTGACATTATGGACTCTTTCAAAGGCACCCTCGCCCCCGGAGTGCGCCGCCGCCATGCCCTCCGGCGACGCCCGCACCCATGTTACTTGGATATACGCTATCTTGCTGTCCAGCTCCTCACGGTTTACCTATATGCACGGCAAACAAAAGAGAATATGATAATATTTATCATTAACAATAAGGAAGGAAAAAAATAAAACGAGAACTTACGAATATTGAAATTAAACAATCGTAATTAAGAATCTAAGACTTGTATTGAATTATTCTTGTAGATGTTTTTAAAACAGGTTCATCAAATCTTGTTTTGTGTAATTCTGATTAAGCATAAGATCTATATAATAAATAAACAATCAACAACCAGTTTTATTTTCAACTAATTTTCAAGCTAATACTCACCGGAGCTGAATCCATTATCATTTTGACGCAACCGACACCGAATTTCTGCTCATAAAAGTTCTGAAGTTTTTCCGAGATTTCGCTAAGTGATGTCAGTTTCGGTTCTTTGTAAATAAACTCAATACCTTCTTCATCTTCACCAAAATGAGCTTTTCCAAAGAATGCTACGCGGTAAAATCTGCCCAGAAGACGTTTTCCCGAATTGGTAACCTCGATGACTTTAGCGTAAGCTTTAGTGAGATGTTGGTAGCACGTTAGGAGTGCCTGATAGTCTCTCCTCCGCTCGTATATAGGAATCACAAGGCGGTACAGTGGACCCAGCAGTTCATAGCGTTCTGCTTTGTCGACATATTCCGTACATAACATTAATTGTTCTAGTAGGGCTTGTTCATTGTAGTGAACATCAGCCATGCCTAAAATGAAGATATAAATATAAGTAAAAAATAAATAAAGCTGGTGTCTACAATATGACACAGTTATTATGTGCGAACCAATAAACAATAAGCCTATAATTAATATCGCTTCGATTTACGAATGAAACCTATACTTGTATTATATTATAAAGTATAGTATAGTCTTACTTATAAAAAGTAAATACATACATACGCTACCTACTAAATAAACATATTCAAACTTGATTTGCTATTTGAGAGATCATTATGCTCTTATAAACATAGCTAATGAATCCAAGATCCGGATTGAGCGAACCAAACTATCAGGTTTCATGCATTTATTATAATTTAATGGTATCTTCTGTACCATCACTTTTTTATATAAAAAAGGTCAAGTTTGATACAACTTTGCACATGATCAAAATAAAATCTTAAATGTCCTGTAGCTTAACCTAAATTGTTTAAAGGCATTATCATATACTAATATGTATATGACACATGCGTATACAAAAACAGTACTGATAATAGTAATTGAAAAACCGACTTCAAATACCAAACAATTACTTATAAGCTACTTATTGCTTACATTTTCTCTAGAAATACATAGGCACTCATACTTTAAAAAACACTATATCGATTTTTATGACCTCATTTTTTGAAATTAGTTGAAAAGTCATATAACCATAGTCATGTATGTATGTATTCAATTTTAATTTACAAAGAGTATACTAAATTTATATAAAAATAATATAAGTTGTCTTTTTTATTTTGTTTGAATACTATAATATAAAGCATTCGGATATAAAAAAGTATTTACATAAGTAATCTTTAATAAGATAAATGATCTTTTATAAGATCATTTATCTTATTATGTAATAATATAAGCTTCATCAGTAAAAATGGACTGTAATCAGGAAGTATATATGTAGCAAAGGTTATAACGCAACAAAGTTCTCTTCTCACTTCTGTAAGTATTCAAAACTTAAAAAAATATACTGAATTATTATATACATATGGTATGTATGTATATAGAGGAGAGAATCGATGTGTTATTCGTAGTATCAGCCGAGCTGTTCAAAGTGCCAGTATCTTGCTTTTTCATTCACATTAATTAATATTAGCCTTAAAAATTAAAATGTCAATTTTTTTCATTGCATTTGTGACAGTGGTTTCAGTGTTTATTTTTGAAATTCGACTGTCTAGTGCACTGCCTACAAATCTTCATAATAAAAATAGATCAGTTAACGTTGAATCTATTAACGATATTCAAGACGACAACGAACTATTAATCTCTTTTGTGGTAAGTTAATATTCTAAAAAGTGTGGCTATCTGCTATAACTGTCAAATGCGTGTTTCGTTTATTGAAAATAACACATTTATTTTACCTGAAATATTATTGGAAATTGAAAATATTATAAAGGTTTTCAGACATGGTGACAGGACACCGGATCCAGGGGAATTAGAAAAGTATCCATCGGCACATTATAATGATAGCGTATTTCACCCGTTTGGCAAGAAGGCGCTAACACTAGTAAGTAATATTATATCGTAAATGGATATGTTCAATTAAAAACATACAAGGATTTTTGAGAAACTGTCTTTTTATATATAATGGTCAGGTTTATTTTATTTTTTTATCTTAAAGTTTTTTTACAGAAAGGGAAGCAACGTGCTTATAAATTGGGCCAATATTTAAGAAAACGCTACAACGATTCTCTCTCGCAATTATATCTACCAAATGAGATTGATGTACGAACTACAGACTTTGCACGAACTAAGATGACAGCTTTAGCGGCCCTAGCTGCGATGTATCCACCATTGCCAGAACAGAAGTGGCATGAAGAGTTAAATTGGCAACCAATACCGTATCACTCAAGAGACATTATGAATGACGATGTAAATATGCCACTAAATAATATATATTTTTTTAAATTATTCGGGCCGCTGCGCCACGACTGACCTCCACAATTAAAAATAATTAAATATTATAAAATATTTAAGTATCCATCAACACCAACTACTAAAATTATTGTTTAATATTTTTTGTTTTCAGCTTACACATTTCGCTAATTGTCGAAGTTATGATGAAATAAAAGATAGCGTTTATGAACTTCCTGAAATACACAACTTAATTAATTCGTATCAATCTCTGTTTCAATTGTTAACTGAAAAAACAGCGACCAATATAACAAACCCAGAAAATGTTTTTTTCTTAGACAACTTATTCCAGGCTTTGGTATGTTTATGTATTTGATTTAATTTTCTTAAAACAAAGATTATATTTCCTAAAAATAGTTTTAGCTAATCATTATCGATGGATTTAGGTACATTCTATACTTTTATTTTTAGGAAAATGTTGGTATTAAAAATGATGAATGGATACAATCTGTGCTACCTCAAATAAAAGAAATGACAAAAATTGAATATTATTGTAAATTTTACAATAATGACCTAGTCAAGTTATCAACAGGTAACAAAAAAAGATTTGAATTGTACACGATTGTAACATGTACAATTTTTGTAGTCTTTTATTCATAACTTTGTATAAGTGTAAAAAAAATATAATTTACAAACACAAAATTGAACGATACCTTTGTAGTATTTTTTTATTATAGTTAAGAAAGCTAACTATGTTTCAAACTGATTATTTTGAAGAAAAACTAAACGTAGTGTCCGTTGCCTTAAATCTAAGATTTTATTAATTAAACAAACGACAGGTTTTTACTTTCAATTTCCTTTATATTTTATTGACTTAGCCTTGGTAAGCATTACAATTACTTAAACAGTTCTATGCCAGTAAAACCTGTCATTTTTGGAAGCCATGTTTTACATTCAGACGATTCTAGTTTATAATCGTGTTAATAAATAATATTAAAGTATTTTAATAGTTGCAGACATATTAGATATTTTTAATTAAAATATATTGCCATATTTTGAATAAAAGTATCTTTTAAATATATTAAAATTTTCAGGCGTTCTATTAGAGGAAATAGTAAACATTATGAAAATGGTAGTTGCTGGTGATGGGGATCAGGCCAAGTTACGTTTATATTCAGCACATGAAGTCAACGTAGCAGCTCTGTTGGTTGCTTTAAAAAGTTTTAATCCACATCAGCCCAAGTATTGCTCAAGTATTGCTTTAGAACTTAGACGAAATTTAAAAACCGGAGAGTATGGAGTAATGGTAAATTATTTCTGTGTATATGTAAAAATAACATAGGTAGTATATGTTTTTAAATTTTTAGGTTTCGTTACTTTTAAGCTAAGGGTATTTTGGTAAATCTAGATTTAATAAATTTGTCAGCCAGCATCTATACGTAGTACTAATTCATGAAAAAAATCTGAAAACTATACATTGGTGGTAGAATTCTGAAAAATAATAGCCTTAAACAGTAAAAAACGCGTATTTCAACACTATAAAGAAAATCTAAATTAATAGAGCACTTTCGGTTAACCTAGAATTATAAAATTTGGCACCTAAGTATATACAGGTTCAGAAAAAAAATGAAAACTATACATTTTTTACATTTTTTTAATTTTTAAAGTGTTATTTCACACTTAGGAAACAAGAATTTAACTAAAATAGCCTTAAAAGGGGGAGTGAATTTGGTATCAACGCCGCTTGTTAAAATGCCGCTGTTTAAATGGGGAATTAAATGAATTACTCTGGCTAAGTTTATCCTGAATATATAAAAAAAACTCGAGACCTTCAAACTAATTATGTTTCAAACTGTACCGAACCCTCGGTGAGTAAGTCCGACTTGCACTTGTCCGGTTATTTTTTTTCTTTAAAGTATAGTAAATTAAAATTTTTATTCATGAAACATGTGTATATAACACATGTTTCATGAATAAAAACCGTATTAATCAATTTACGGCTAGAGAATACAGAACAACTTGCTAGTTGTATGAATAACGTTTCGATTAGGGTTCACAAAACTGATAAATTTGAGAGCTCCGAGACCTCTTACGAAATGTAAGATAATAACAGAATTTATATAATGAAAGCTGACGAACGATTCTCGACAAATTCTTATCTCAAAGTAACTTTATTAATTTCATTATATTTTATTCAAATTTAATTACACTTAACAATATTATATGTACTCCTAGCTGTAGCTGTATTTGGCATGTTCTACTTAAAAATATATATTAAATTAAACACCACAAAGTGCAACCATAGAATATTCTTACGTGACGCAAGATCACGATGCAAAGTTATTTTCTAATATATATTTAATTTGATGTACGTTTTTAACAGGCTGTATACGCAGCAGATGCAGGGGAGCCCGGTGAAATCCTACCTATTGGTGTTTGCGATGGAAAACTCATATGTGATTATAATATCTTCGTCAATTCCATTCAAGACATACTCTTACCTCGGAGTCAATACAAAGAACGGTGTTTAACCAAATTTTAAAATAATAATGTAATTAAACAATATATAATTCCTGATTTAATTTTTTTTTTGCCTTAGCAACAAGTTTGAATTTTTTTAATATTTCTAAGAATTCAGTTTCATTAATTACAGGTGTTTTGAAAAAAAATACTGTAATTAATAACTCAGTAGAAATAATTACGACGTTTAGTAAAATACTTTATTAGTTACCTCAATTTTAAATCGTTTTTATACGAGTACTATTAAGTATAAAATAAACTTACAAAATTAGAATGGTTAAACAAATAATAGAATAGCAGATAATCTTATTGTAACAATATATTTACCGGTTCCGTTTTCGTTCCGATTTTATCTTTTGAGGTACGAAACCATAATGTAGAAAAAAATTATCTTCCCGTTTCTTCCCGGTCTCCAGACAGTTCCTCAATGAACTTAGTTTCATGTGACTTACCTTACGATTGTTGAATAAATATGGGAAAACGAATTAAAAAAAAACATTTTAAAATAATAATAATTATTGTGGTTCGATTTGCGTAAATACTGCAATTGGTCGAGCGACGTGATTATTTAGCTATATACAAACGTACGATTCAGCCCTATATAGACGTTTTTAATGCTTAAGTCTATATAAATGGAATAGATGCTCTTAGTGTGGCAGTCGAAATCTGAACGCGGACGCGTGTAGATAATGCTGATAAGAATCGTCTGTTAGCCAAGTATACCTGACACAGTATGAGGCCGGTATGTATTCTGGCTCTCTTGGTAGTGACTGTAAGCGGTGAAGAGCCTCCCGCAGTGGGCCCCGCATCAGAGCCCAACAGCAAGGTCGATTTGGTTGACAATGGCTTGGACACGGAGTTAATTCTTTCTTTTGTGGTATGTCACTCAATATAAATAAATGTTTTTTTGGAATGTGTTTAATATTTATTCAAATATTTGTTCTAGTTTTTTTTAAATACGTACACATTGGACATATTAATAAATGATGATATCGTTAATAAACAAATAAGAAAAAAAGTTTAGCATTAGTAATTTATTTGTAGGTATTTCGCCATGGAGATAGAACACCAGATCAAGAAGAATTAGATAAATTTCCTGCCGATCATAATAATGAAAATATATTTTTTCCTTATGGAAAAAAAGCTTTAACCAACGTAAGTTATTTCATGTTCTCATATATTTTGTACGTGTATAAATCGTATTAATGAATGAATATGTTTTTTAAACAGAAAGGAAAGCAGCGAGGTTTTTTAGTAGGCGAATATTTGAGAGATCGTTATAACAATTTATTATCAAAATTATATTTATCTGACGAAATATCTATTCGCACCACTGATTTTGCAAGAACAAAAATGACAGTCCTAACTGCTTTGGCTGCTATTTATCCACCACCTGCGGCCCAAAAATGGAATCCGTTTTTAAATTGGCAACCTGTTCCATACGATACAATGGATTACGATGATGACGATGTAAGTTAAATTAGTAAAACGTTACTTTTCATAAAAATAACTCTCATTTTTTTAAAATTAAATAGAAGCATTATATGTATGATGTTAAAATACAGAATAGGTATAGAATAATAATAAGAAGGAAAAATATTTTGCTGAACGATACGATGTAGGTTAATAAGAGTTTATAAATGCTCATAATTGGTAAATAGCGTTGAAACTAGTCTCAAGCAGATCATTACTATCCATCGTTGTATTGTAATTTAGGTAATTTGAATAACGGCAAAGTGTGACGTTCTCTTGAAGACCACATGCTTTACAGGCTTAAGCCAATTGTTTATTCAAGTTTCCTCAAGGAAATAGATTAAAAGTGATATATCAACTATAAAATAAAGATGTTTCAGCTTCTTTTATTTATTTATTTTTTACTTTTTCAGTTATTGTATTATTACAATTGTCCACGTTACTTACAATTAAGAGACAGCACATATAGTTTACCTGAGGTCCAAACATGGCTGAAACCTTACGAGGACCTGTTTAAATTTTTAAGTACAAACACAGGAACAAATATTACTACACCGGAAGATATTTTCTACCTCGATAATTTATTTCAAACTCTAGTAAGTAAAATTAATTTTACTTGAAAACATTTATTGAGATATGACTCCACTATAATTTCTATATATATTTACAGGAAAATGTAGGTATTAGGCCGCCCAATTGGGCCGTCGAAGTTATGCCAAAAATAAAGGAAATGACAAAGATTGAATATGCTTGTGAATTTTATAACAGTGAATTAACTAGACTAGCGTCAGGTAAAACATCTATTATTCATGATTATCTAACGAATAATTATTCTCATTCAGGGGCACAAAGTGTGAGTGTAAACGCGACAGGTTGTGGGATCCATTCCCATTCGAGTAAATGAAATATTTATTATTTCTAGTTTCTTGGCTCTGGTGTCGAGTTCCACCATTCAACACGCAATGCCTCCAGAATTCGACGGAAAGTGGGAAGCGGAGTGTCTTAACACCAACTTCTCTCTGCCTACACTGCTGGGTGCTGCATACAACGTGATGCTATAAAAAAATTAAAAGTCATCTTTCGCAGGTGTACTTCTGACGGAGATATTTAATATAACGAGTGCGGCCGTTGCGGGAAATAGGGAACAACCGAAACTGTATTTGTATTCTGCCCACGAGAATAATGTAGCTGCTCTTATGGCAGCAGTTAATGTTTTTAAACCACACCAACCAAAGTATGGGTCCACGATATCTTTGGAATTGAGGAGAAAACTGTCAACAGGACGGTATGGTTTTACTGTAAGTCTTTCTTTTTTTTATGAAAACATTTCAATATTTAAATTTAAATATATTCTTTAAAAGTACTCATTGTATTCGTTTTTATTTATTGTTGTATCTTTTTTTTGGTGCAGGGACAGTGTATGACTGTGTCATTGCGCTCGGAGGAATAAATTATTACACGAACATATCTATTCAAAGTTCAAAGCATCCAAACAAAATGAAAATATCTGTAGATACACTAATGAGTGTCTTAACACTAGGTTCCCTCTGCTTAACCTGCTATATCCGGGACACAGCGTGAAACCAATAAAAATAAGTGACTGTAAACGAAAAGTTTCTACAAGTGAAAGGTCTATAACTTATATTTTTCCTATGCAGGCCGTTTACGCTGCGGACGCTGGAGGACCAGGTGTGATACTTCCGATCAACGGCTGTGAAGTGCAAACATTTTGCGACTACGAAACATTTGTCAATTTAACACAAGAAAATATGCTATCACGTACTGAATATAACAAACAGTGTTCTATTTCTGCTAGTTAACGTCTTTTTAATATAATTATATTAAATTATATATAATTAGATCTCTACATAACATATTGAAAATAATATTGAATATCTTATGTAGAGATTAATTATATGTTTATGGCGTGTGATATTCTATAAAAATGAATTATTATTTATTTAAATTATAGATCAAATAAAACCAGCTGTGATAATTAATATATTGTGTTGTTTTATTCGTGACCCATACCTAGATAGTCCTTTAGCTTAGTATAAATTATAATTATTTTAGGTTTATACAAATTTTATTCCATAACAATATAAATACCACACATTGACATACCTCTTAACAAATGTTAAGAAACAATACAGACATTAAACGACATTATTTAATTAAAGTTTATCAGATTTCAAGGCAAATAAGATAGGAATAATACGATGACAATTATAATACTAAGAGTGTCACCGTAGCATTTTTAGTAGCTGTAAAAAACGTTATTACAGCAATATTGACTAGTATTTTGTGCAGTATACTACACAATTGCATCATGGTGCATTTGACCAGTGTCGTGTGCATAAAGTGAGTATCAATTGACATTTTTAATATTTTTTTATGTAAATACACTGAATGTATTCAATATATATAAATACATTTTTATTAAATATTGCAATGTGTGCCACACACACAGCAGGGTAGGCAAAGGGAACCTAGTGTTAAGACACTCCGTTCTTCACTTTCCGCAGAATTTAGTTTTTCTGTTTCGTGGCGGTACTCAACGCCGCACTTTGACCCGACATCCGAGCGGACAAATGAAATACATATTTAAATAAATAATTTATTTCCTCGAGTGGAGATCGAACTCACAACCAGTCGCATTTTGTGCCCTTGCGCTACGACGGGACTCCATTTTATTTATTTATTTATTGTAATTGTATGTTAAAGTTAGAAGTTGATCTTATGCTATTATTCTAAACAGTCTCCCCGATGGGGGATCAGACACATCGCAGTTTGATGACGGGGATAAACGGAAGGTGCAGTTCGTTCGCACACAGTTATCGCAATCTTTTAATTCACTCTATCAGACAAAATCAACCGTGCTCCATTCAATATACGAGGGTCGTGCCATTTATTTATGCTATTTTATTTACGAGATTATATAACCTATACCTATATATATATATATATATATATATCCCATATATGTTTCCATTTCTTCGCTCTGGTGTCGAGGCAAAGCGTGGACACGCTGAGTTCTGCTACTCAACACACAATGCTGCAGAAAGCCTGGAACGGAGTGTCTTAAAACTGTTATT
>DVQM01000402.1:0-18059 GCA_018231645.1 Heliconius ricini | reverse complement strand
CTCCTCGAGTGGAGATCGAACCCACAACCAATCGGTTTTACAGTCACACTTTGTGTCACTGCGCCATGACTGGCCTCACTATGTAAAATCTGGTAGGTTATTTTTTTTTATTTTAATTTAATTAAATATTGAGTGTCGCGACAAGCTTTTATGATTATATAAATTGTGTAAGAGGTTATAAGTTAGTATGATTTATAATGAAGTCACACATATTATCGTGCATTGTCATCCAAGCTAAACGTGTTTACAAAAATGCAGCTCGATCAGTTAAAGATATCTACGTAGGTACTAACTTCAAAATTGAGTTCAAAGATTCCATTCGAACAAAAATAACAATACATGCATACATTGCAAGTTAAATAAAAGCTTTTGATTAAAATGTATATTTACTAATTCTTTGTTATCAAAATAGCTTAAGATTAGATGATATTCGCCCTGTTGTGGTTAACAAGTTACTATTAACGCCATCTATCGACATACGTATACGATAATCTTTACTTTGAAACTTCCAGCCCGGTGACGCTGTCAAGACCATCCCAGGTCAACAACATTAAGTCCATCAGAAAAAAAAACTTCAAAACTTTATTTTCAATAGATTTGATTACCTGTACAAATTCATTTAAAAATGTTACTAATATCAATAAAAAATTAAATTTCTGAACGTTAATTATTATTTTACTTAATATGTCAGTAACAAGGAGATTTTCTTTTAGTAGGTACATAAAAAAACATATTTTACCTTAGCAGAGTTGTGTCCTCAATGCAAAGCGTAGTGCTTTGCATTGACTTCCACCACTCAATACGTAGTGCCTCTTAGAATTCTCATTCAGGGGAACGAAAGACTTGTGACTTAATGGTAATGAAGTGTCTTAACACTAGGTTACCAGGTTCCGTCTGCCTGCCTTGCTACATGCAAAATATAGCGTGAAGGTAAAAAAAATGCCGAGTGGGGACCAAATTTACAAAATTTATCTTAACGCTTAGCGAAAAAAGTGCTTTAATTAGGTGTAGGTCTTAGTTATAACATAAAGCCTAATTTAATAACAGATGAAACTACTGGTAATAGAAAGTTGAAATTTATCATACCTATATGTAAGTTAGGTAGTACAGGGGAATACTACAAGAAAGTTTCTCGAAATTCCTACGGAGACGGAAAAGATAATGATTTTATATTTTACGTCGTAAGGTCCACACAAAGTTGCAAGCGACCTTTCATACTAATATTATATTATACATATAAATATTGACAGTATTATAAATACCTTAACTCATAGTCATCACGTTTTAAGGAAGAACTACGATAGTGCAAAACTTAAAAATAAAAACTGTTAAATGACAAATATTGAAATAATATCCTTTCTAAAGAACCGCTAAATAGAAAAACAAACTTAAAAGCTTAAAAAGCCCTTAATCTGTAAAAAAATGTGTCAAGTAAAAATTTTTTATACTTATTAATCT
Source organism: Heliconius ricini (assembly GCA_018231645.1). Taxonomy (NCBI): domain Eukaryota; kingdom Metazoa; phylum Arthropoda; class Insecta; order Lepidoptera; family Nymphalidae; genus Heliconius; species Heliconius ricini. The sequence goes on along the minus strand of DVQM01000402.1, from coordinate 16,601 downwards.
TCTTGTCTATTTTTAATCTGCGAACAATAGACAAACAGTTTTAAAGGATTTCAATGATGTACTCAGTATTGTCTTATTTCATTTCATTTTTAATTATATATTTATAAATAAATTTTTATTTCACCGTTAAGATTTTAATTTATTCAAGCATAGTACATGAGGCAAAAAAAGAGAATTTTACAAAAAAACATTTTTTCTTCTTTGTGACGTGACACTCTTCATTAAAGCTTTGTGGTGAAAAAGAAAGGTTTTATTAAGCATTATAATAATTCGCAATTTGAACCCGGAACGATTATATTCAAATATACCTACATACATTTGCCCGTATTCATTTCAAAATAATAGTTGAAAAATGAAAATGCCAAACAAAACAATAAAGGAACATATATGAGAAAATCTATTATTGTGGCGGTATTTATCAATGTAATAGGGCCTTAAATAATTATTTTTTAAATTTTCATGTTTGTTTATCTGTGCGTTGGTTCATGCTAATAATCTCAGAAGCGGCTTAACCGTTTTAAATACAGTTTTTACACTTTTATTGTATTTGTGAAAACTTTTTTTATCATTTATTGTTTATTTTATTTTAATTGTGGTATTTTGTTGGACAAAATTTCTTTAAAATAAATGTATTATTGGATTGGTTGAAATTTTAGTTTGATATTTTCTTTAAATAATAGTGTTATTAGAAGGTACATTTAATTCAAATTGGGAAATAAATAAAACTGTAGTTGAATCGCGCACCACCGTGAACGGTTCGCTACTCTCTATACAACACTCTCCCTTTACTGGCTGGTTGACAGACGACGCAGACGAAACCACTGTGTTTAAATTCGACATGGAAATTCATTGGATGTCTAAGGCTACGGAAAAAGCAAGTTTTTCTTATTTTACAGTCCACCCAAACAAAATTACGACGATATGTACGTTTTAATCAAAAATATTATCTAACAGAATAGGCCATTTTTTTGTATAACCCATAAACAATTAAAATTGTTAAATAAAAGAATCCCGTTGAAAATATCCATGTCATTTTCTATAGATTGCTTAGAAAAAAGTGGTTAAAAATTAACCCTTTCTTAAACTAACGGTGTTCAATTTTCAAAAGCTTTTTAAATAATTTGAAAACATCTACTTAAAGGATTTAAATGTATTAGGAAAAAATAGACGGCATTTTTGAAATAATATGTCTATGGTATGGAGGTATCTTTGGCAATTTTAGAATTTACAATAACAAAAAAAAATTGTCAAAGCCTTAATAAGATGGTAATCTAAGATTTTTTTTTTCAGCTATCTCCCTCAGAGTATAAAGCTTCACGTTTATTATTATGTAAAATAATATTGATACTATCGTCTAAACTAACTATGGTTAAAATTTAATAATAATCCCCATAACTCATAAAGCGCACGCTATTTTCAAACATTTTACTAATCACAATTAAATTCAACTTACCCAACCCTAATTATAATTAATTTAATAGTGGAATGAATTATAGCGGAGTGCGACAAAGTTCTATCACTTCCATTAATTATATCAAACATAGCACGTTGTTGCACTAAATGCTTGTTGTGTAAAACGAATAACCGGCTGAATATTATTGTGATAGCGTTCCAAGTGTGGTTGTATGTGTAACAGCGATAGAACTTTGTTTAATTTGCGAGTAACCAGCGTAATGAAGTCCAAAACATAAATTACTAAAAGTGCGAGCGATTAATGGGTCGTGGCGAGGTTCATTGCTTAACCACAGGTAGTGCTGAAAGAAAAATCGATATTTATTACAACTTCTTTTTCGATTCACCCTTTATTTTGTATATAACAGAGTAGGCAGAGAGAACCTAGCGTCAAGACATTCCATTCGTCTCACTTCCTTTTGCCTGCGTGATGTGATAAAAAAGGCCCAATGCCCAATGATCAAATGCAATTCGACTGAATGAATGAATTTCGTTTAATCTGTAAATGGAACTCCTAAACGATTAACAGCATTATAAAAATGTGGAAAAATCTAAACTACAAATTATAGTAACATACAAAAACAATCTATGCCATCGAGGCACAACAATACACCTGACTATAGATTTGACGATTGAGGTTTCGGTTCACGTTAACGGAGTTCAACATGAACCGAATCCTCAACTTTCCACTCAACACGGAATGTTTATAAAGTGGGGAACAAAGTGTCTCGACACTAATCTCCCTACTATATAGCAGGATACGACGTGAATATAAGTAAAAAATAAGAACTTTAAAAAAAGTACATCGCAGTTACATTTTATATCGACATCGATATAATAAAATCCCTAGCGAAATCAATCATAAAAGTGTCGTGGAACAATAACAACGCGGTGTGTGGGCGTCGCGGGGGGTCGTTATACCACTTTACCGGGATTTATAAGATCGATAAACACTAGACAACACTATATATATGATTTCTATACTTAATTCAATGGTAACTTTCATTAATTAAATAATAAATCACTTTGTTTCACTTGTTCTAATAATTAGAAACATAGCATGTTAAAATACTTAAAAATACGTTTTATCTCAACACACCAAAAAAAACATAATTATCCTCGAATTAAATATGAACCTGTAACCTATGATGTACTTATATTTATTTATTCTCATAAATTATTATTTTTATATTTTATAAACTTTTTATGCACTACAAGATTCTTATGTTTTTGAGGTAGATCACTGATAGTAACAAGTCCGCCTTTGTGTTCTATATTTATATTACACAAAAAATATAGATTTTTTATTTATTTTTATTGTGATTTTTATTTTGCGTATAGTATAAGGAATTTAATCTATCTAACCTATTTTTTAATCAAGGACGAAGTTTTCGAGCTTCACGCTTTTCCCGTTATGGCACGGTAGGCACAAAGAATTTAATACATTAGATTATTTATTTAATAATATAGAATATTTATTTTTATAATTATTTCTATACATTAACTAAATTATTTTCATTTCCTCTCTTTATTTCTTCTTTGCTTAAAACATAATATATTGAAAAGTTATAATAGAACGGAGCGTCGTAAGCCAAAGCGCGGCGTTGAGCGCTTTTTCTTAACAAGTAATAAATAGCACGTAGAGCGTCAAAAAACTGGTGCGTGGGGAACGTTGTATCTATTTAAATTGTATCTATATGAATCGTACATTTTTTTTAAATGTCTTGAAAGTCACATTTTTTTTTATTTAAACAGCGCAAAAGTAAATACTTTATCCACACAAGTGATTTAAAACTAAACCTTATCTAAGCTATTCACGACATTTATGTAAATGGCCAGCAATAAGTTTTCGTGCTATCTTATATTAATTAAGGCTAATTATTATTCAGACGCCCGATAAGCTTTGTTCTAGTTTATAGGTAGGTATTTGTAGTGATGTACTGAAGGGTAAAAAATAATCGTTACTCATAAAGCAGGTATTTATACATAATTTTTTTAGCTCCACGCTGTATCCCGCACGTAGAAGTGTCGGCAGAGTGAACCGTTTCTATTAAGACACTTCCGTTTCTCACATGAAAATGAATTGTTTACATAAAAAAATTGTAACATAAAATTGACACATTAATTTTAAATAATTAATAAAAGAAAATTATTTAAGTGGGGAAATGAATCCCCACTTTCGAGACATTGAGTGTGAGTTTTCTTACCAAAAATAGAAAATGAAAAACACACTTCCTTGAATAGGAATCGACCTCACAACCGTCTCTTTTAAAGTCAGGCACTGTGCCACTGCTTCACTCAAGTAAAGTGCCTAAAAGACAAAAAGACATTATTGTAAAACATACAACAAAATACATTAATTATATACCTACCATTTCCTATTAATTGTAGTAATTTCGAAATACTCTGTATGACTTATAGAATATTTCGAAACCCATACATATCTATTAAATACCCAATTTATTATAACCGCAAAAGTAACACGTAATCATGCTTAATAATTTAGTAAAGCGTTCTCGACACAAAGATATATAGAAAATATAATATGAATAGAAAGGGGTTCATTTAGAAGTTAACAAATAGAAAGGTTTAATTGCCATCCATTCATTCATCCTGATGTAGATACGAGCTACTCATTAAAATTGTTGCCCGCAGCTACTAGTCAGTCACTAGAGGCTTAGTATGGATTGGATGGAATCTATTTTAACTTTATTTAATAAAATGTTTAGATATCAATTTGTAGGTATGGATCTTCATGATTTTTTTATTATTTTATATATATGAGAAGTCTTGGCGAAACTTTATAGAGTCGGTCTATAAGCGCGGTTGTTGTGGGTTCGAATCCCCAGGCCCCATTGTCGGGGAGTGGCCTATTTTCATATCTTCTCTCTGGTAACAAGGCGGCGCGGCTTAGAGTACCGCCATTCAATATTATATAAGTATCCCGAAATTTGGGCAGAGAGCTTGAAATGGAGTGATATCACGTTGTATCCCGCACACAGCAGGGTAGGCAGAGGAAACCTAATGTTAAGGCACTCCGTTCCGCCGAGTTCTGGAGGTTGTTTTGTCATTGCGTGTTGAGTGGCGTAACTCGACGCCGCACTTAGCCTCCTCACCAGAGCGAAGAAATAAAATGAATATTTCATTAACTCGAGTGGGGATCGAACCAACAAGCAGTTGATTTTACAGTCACACTTTGTGCCCCTGCGCCACAACTGACCTTTTAAAAGTTTATAGACATTAATAAATTTCAAAAATAATATAAAGTAAAGCAGGTACACAGTGACGGGACACTACGTAATCTTTGGTTACCCTATAAATAAAAAATAGACAATTCTATAGTAAGTATATTCTTAAAAAATATAAAAGTCAATTTAAAAATACACAACGCTAAGTCCACGTAACATCCAATGCGCCCCGAGCGTATTATAAATAAAAGACTTTAAATGCTTGTTTGTTAATTTCTTTAATTACTTCACGGAGCGAAACCGTCAATTATTGTTAAAAAATAAATATACACCGCCATAACTGAACGTTTCGACTACTTATACTTAATTACGTTTAACTGAGACGTAACTAACTGAAAATATTGTATTTTACGAACTTATCTTGGATGTTAGACTTTGATGTGTTGTTATGTAAAATGGAACGTTACTTTTTTATTTTTATAAATAGGCATAGATTATTGAAGTCGATTTTTTAATAAAATTGTTTCAACTACAGCTTAAAGCTAACTTTTTTCACGCGTAATCACGATTTAATTACCCCAATACGGAATTACTAGAAAATGAACGGAAAGTGAAATAAATTTTTAAATTTGTCAGGAAAAAAATTATTGGTGAATATAAAATACTAAATTAGTATCACAATTATGAATTTAATATTTAGATACATTCGAGTTGTATGTCTCTTTATCTAACCAATCAAAATATTTCTACCTAAGTATATACAGAATATTTGTTTATACATGTCAAGAACAAACATCAGTAATAATATATTTTTTCCTGACGGAAGGGGTTGCTCCATTTCTCTTTACCAAAAGTAAATGGGAAAAAGATACAAATAAATAAATAAAATAAAATACACGTCTGCTAACTGGCAGTAACTCAACAGCTCAAAAAGCAACGTGTAATTATCCCGATATAAAAACCAAAAGGTAATTAATTAAACTCGTGTTCTGCGTTAAACGGAATTTATTGTTGACGTTTCGTGCTATACATAACAAGAGTTTGGCAGTAACTTGAGATATATATATTTTCACAAACCTTTTTAAGTACAATATCGGTATGTAAAATAATTACCTACCATTTTGTAAGATTTGAACAAAAATACTTATGAATAATTATTAAATAGTTTGTGAGCAGGTAATATGAAAGTTTGGGAGTTGTGCGAGTAAGTAATTCATATTCAGAAACTAAAGTTTAAATTAATTGACTATGGAGGCATATCTAATACCTTCATTGGCACGAAATGACGATAAGCCGCTTGTCTGTAATGAAAATGTTTCTCTTAGACGTAATATATCATTAGTAAAGAGAAGACGCCGAAAGTTTGAGAGCTCGATTACAATCTGTGGAGGAATGATTTATTTCTTATCTCGCTCTAGTAACAAAATATAGCAAGGCGTTGAAATCTGCTTGTTAACATGCAGTGTCTCGAAGAATGGGCAAGAGGTGAGAACTTAACACTAGGTTCCCTCTGTCTGCACCGCTACATGCGCAATACAGTGTGAAATAAAAATAATAATAAAGCACATTCTCTACAGAACTTCGTTTAAAGCTAAGCTTGTTATTACTTAAATTACGAAGTATTTTAATTTATAAATATCACGTCTATAAAATATAAAATTTATTATACCTACCTATACAAACAAATGCTGAAAATATGCTTCTATTTCATTAGCACGTAAAGGTTACCTAAAATTATAGCGATGTTAATTACACCGATAGGACCACTTCAAAAACATTTATATATGGCTTAGTTAATAAAATAAGTAAAATGAGATATGAATAAAAGCTATTTAAACGTGTTATAATTTAACAAAACTAGATAGATTTCTTTTTCTTTCCACATAAGTATATGCAGAGAGAACCTAATATTATTAAAATACCTAGCTTTGCGTTCTCCGGGTCTCTTATATCAAGATATTAATTCCACCAAAATCTTTATAGTAAACAAAACGATCGATCGAACGACGATAGACGACGATATCGAACGACGATAGAGATATCTATGAGCTTAGGAATGACTGGACAAACATTTTTGTAACAAAAAAAACACAACACGTAATGCCTTCAGAATTCGGCGAAAAGTAAGGAACGGTGTATCTCAACACTCCCTGTCTGCGACATGAGGGCGTACAGCGTGAAGCGGATTAAAAGTCTATGGGCATAGAAATGAATGAATTTTGTGGTTTACAAAAATATTAGTTCAAAGCAAAGGTCAAGTATATTTGCAATTTGAAAAATAATAAAATAAGCTAACAAATTTAAATATCTCTAGATGCGCCTATGTCTTAAATTACTCAACATACAAGGTGGATATGGAATTCTGCTCTAGAAATTTTATACATAAACGGCTAGTTCTTAATAAAATATAGCGTGGAAACCGCCTATTCATACGTTCACGAATTAGCAATTCAAACAACATTTAAGTAAAGCTAATAACGACTAACCCAATACAGATTGTGTTTAAACTGAATTAATGTCTTCCTTTTACGCGCTCGCTACAAAATATACGCGTTTTTGTCAGGAAAGAATTGCTTTATGTTTCTATCAATAGAAGTTTGCAATGTATTATGATATTATATGTTATAATTTTTTATTGTATGTACCTAATAATATGCTTGTTTATCACGTTAATTGTTGTTTTTTTTTTCGTACGTACTACTTACGGACGTACCTACTACTTACGGACGTACTACTTAGTAAGTCAATAATTTTCTCAATATATACAAAAAATAATGGTCAACATAAAGTTTTTTTTATGAATAAGAGATGAATCTGCTTAAAATCATTATTCTACAGTGATTTTCAAATAATTTTATAGGTATTCTTTAAAAAAAAAAGTGAATAAGAAATATTCATTTCTTATTTTTAATGTTAGATTTAAACGTTAAAAAGTGTTGTTAGGTGTTAATTTTGGTAACAGCAAAAGCATATTTTTATTAAAAGATTAGTTTTAATTGTATATGACTCCTATGGTTCTCTCTTTTCTTATTTTATATAGTTTTATAAGTTTTAAAAGGTAATTTTATCAAGAGTAGATTAAAACTACAAACTTTACGTAAACAATAAGTAGGATGATCAATTAATTTAGTTTGTTTGTTGATTATAAACGCAAATCATCACAATTGTATTGACATTGACATTTGACAGTGTCAATTTTACTTTGACAATATGTATCTATTAAATTACACAGCTTCCCGAATTATGTATTATTTTGTTTATTTGTATTAAAATAATGAAAAGCGACAATAAAATTAATACATGTTAAATATTTTAATGTTTAGAGTGAGGTTTAATTTAATGGGTTACAGAATAACGGGCTCAAAGTGTCTCACATTATGTTTAGGTTTCACTTTTATAATGGGATGCTTTTTAGCATCTCTACCAATCGCACCGACAGGTATGGTTCTGAATTAAAGATAAGATTATTGATAAATCTATGGCTATTATGTAATATGTTATAGTAAGTACAAAAATATGCTTTTAACTAACTATAACTAAAGAATGTTTAATTGATGAATTTCATTAAATTAAAATACATTGATTGATGGACTTTTGATTGAACACTTTTGATTGAAAAGTTTTTCTTTTTGCTTTTACACATTTTGATTTAATATCAATATGTAAATGTCTACTTATAACTGATATTTACAACATTAACTAAGTCTATAATGTATCTAATAATATATAATGTTAAAACTCCAATCCAGAGGCCACAAGGAGAGGCACAAGCATGTGACTGCAAGCACAACAGATTGCATGTTTGATTCCCAATTGAGGAAATGAAATATGTAACATTTTTATTTCTTTGCTCTGATGACAAGACTAAATGCAGCATTGGGTTCTACCAATCATCAGAATCCTCCAGAATTCAATGAAAAGTGGGAAATCAAAATGGAGAATCTTAACACTAGGTACCTCTGCCTACCCTGCTTTATGTACAGGATACTGTGTGATGCAAAAAAACCACACTCCATTCTTCACTTTCACGCTGAAGTCAATATAAATCGAAATTCATACCCACCCAAATTGTAATGCTGTGCCAAAATGCCATCATACTTTAAAATCTTCTATTCAATCATTCCAGATACAAAAAACCCCCAGATATCTACTCATTCAAGACCAGAAAGGAAAAAATTAGCAATAATAGTGCCATTCAGAGACAGATTTGAAGAATTGTTAGAGTTTGTACCACACATGTACAAGTTTCTTAACAAACAAAAAATATCCTTTCACATTTTCATTGTTCAACAAAAAGACAATAATAGATTTAACCGAGCCTCACTCATAAATGTTGGTTTTATTCATACAAGGAATGACTATGATTATATAGCAATGCATGATGTTGACTTATTACCATTAAATGATAACTTAAGCTACAGATATCCAAATAACTGTGCCTTTCACATATCTTCTCCTCAAACACATCCTAAATATCATTATGATACTTTCATTGGAGGTATTTTATTAATAAAAAGGGAATATTTTGAATTAGTTAAGGGTATGTCAAATAATTATTGGGGTTGGGGGCTGGAAGATGACGAATTCTATGTGAGGCTAAGAGATGCTCATATCCAAGTTAAGAGACCAGAGAACATTAATACGGGGACTGAAAATACTTTTAAGTAAGTCATTATTTTTAAATTAGTTTTATTTTAAAACTTCTATTATTGCACTTTTTTACGTTATTTCCCACATATAACAGGGTCAATCAATACCGTATTTTGCCTCGTTACTATAGTGAGAGAATAAAATATTAAATATTTCATTCTGAGTGGTTTATTAACCCACTATCCCCGTGTTAATGTTTCTGAACCTTCATTTTAATTATTATCTCTTCAAATTTACAGGCACATCCATGACAAAACATATAGAAAACGCGATATGCGTAAATGCTACAATCAAAGGGAGATCACTCGAAGGAGAGACAGAGTGACTGGCATACATGATGTTTCATACAAAATACACGATACCCACAGTGTCGTGATAGATTCGTTGCCTATAACGGTTTTGAATGTTGAACTGATATGTAATAAGACTGTTACGCCTTGGTGTCAGTGTCCAGAGCCTTTGAAAGTAAAGAAGAATTAAAAATATATTTTTTTTAAATAATTCCTCTAAATGGGAATCAAACCGAAAAACGTCATGTTACGTCACAAATGGTGCTACTGGGCCACTTTGTTTCAGATAAAATACACAATATAAATAATTAGAGATTCGCCGAATATTCGTTAGGTATTCGGTACATATATATCATCGTTCTCTGCGGGTGAATATGCGTGTCCAGTTTGACAACGCTCCGCTTATGCAAAGGAGATAGACTTATTTAATTTATAAAAATAATTAAATAAAAATAATCGAACCGAATGTATTCGGCACCATAACCGAATAATTCGGCGAATTCCATAATGGCCGAATATATATATACCGATTGATATATATATACCGAATAGAAAACGAATATTCGGCGCATCTCTATAAATAATGTAGATATTGATTCAGTGACTACAACCGTTTTAAATGTTGAACTGATCTGTAATAGGACAGTAGTACCTTGGTGCGAGTATCTGGAACCTTTGAAAGCGAAGAGTTATTTCTCATACCCCATATAGCACGATAGCGTGAATGAGTGCTTGTTGCTAAAGCATGGAAAAAAAGTTCTCCCCAGTGGCAATCAAACCCACAACCGTCGTGTTTAGTCGACAGTCTGTTGATTTGATTCTTTTTAATTTGTGTAATACTAAGTTTTTACTGTATAGTGAGTGCATTTTTCAAATTATTTTTTAGTTTGTGTCTATAAGTTCTGATATTTGTATAATTGGTATTTTTGATTTTGGATTTTTTAATGAAATGGATGTATTTTGAAATTATCGAACTTGTTCTAATCAAAATATATATTAATAATAACTAGTTAGTAAGAAAAAAACCCCTAGTCTGTCCTCTTTTATAGGATTTGTATCACTTAGTTATACCAAATTATATACTATTTAAATTATGAATTTTCTTTACTAACATTATTATCTAGAGATCGTATTCTAAAGTCTACTTGATTTTTTAAATGAAGCCATGGTGAACATATATGGGACAGCTGTAGGTTCTATTCCCAATAGGTATCTATCCATATCTATATATAGGTAATATTACCATGCAACTCGGATATACTTGAGACATGGGCTATGGGTAGGAAAAGCTTAATAGTTAATACCTACCCTATCCTTTAATATGCGGTATACAGCGTGAGAAAATTCATGGCGTTTAAACATGAGATTTGCCTATTAGGCTAACTTCCTACAAATAAGAAATAATTTTATTATCTCTCAAATAGGATACAAACAGAAAAAATAAAACTAAATGCAAAAAAGCCATTTAATTGAGTAAGGAATTTGTGACAGATTTTAAATATAAATAAAATTAAGTACAAGCATTTTAATGGCAGAACCATGAAGTTGTTAAAAGTTTTTTTAAATTGCATTAACACTAATAAATACAGTAGATATTCGATTATCCGGCCCTCAGTTATACGGATTTGATAACCGGTATCATTTATTATTTAGGTGCTTGATATTTGAAAGACAAACGTTGAACTGATCGACATTACCGATATTATTAAATATTTAGTATTATTAGACACGACCATGCTTGCGTTAATGTATATTTGATTTTATGATTTCAATTCAGTTGAGATAGCCAAATACATATACAACAAATAGTCCGGTTAATCTAATCTACTGTACTATAATATACATATATTATAACATTGTAAATGTTCTATTTCATATTTAACATCAAGCGTCATAATGCTTAGAGAGTTAATACAATTTTTAAATTGTATTGAATATAACCTCATACTGTGTGCTGGAACTTTTCAACCTCAAGCACTATCGAAGATCGGAACATATTATTGTTAAGGCCGTCGTGGCTCGGTGGTGTGCCACCGAGAGCGTGATTATAAGCGCGACGGTTGTGGGTTGATTCCCACTCGGAGGAATTAAATCTTTAATGTTTTCATTTCCTCGCTCTAGTATCGATACAAGGCGCGTCACTGAAATTTGCATCTCTAGACGAGAATCCGGCAGAAAGTAGGGAACAGAAGTGTCATAATGGGTACGAAATATCTTAACTCTAGGTTCTCAGATTTTCTCTGCCTTCTCTGCTATGTGCTGGATACAGTGTGAAGCTAAAAAAAACACTAATGTAATAAAGTACATTTAAAATACAAAAAGTGCCTTAACGATAGGTTCTCTCTGCCTTCCCTTCAATTTATAAGTAACGCAGTCATTTAAAAGATCTTACAAAATAGTTTATCATTTATTTAATTTCTAAGATTAAAATGTTATTTCGTAAATTTTTGAATGTCTGTTGTTATGACTATAAATAGAACTTTTTAATCTTTATTTTAAAAGTATGTGAGATAACGTAATAAATATTCTGTATTATAAGTTATTCGATACAAGATTGACAAAACAAAGCGCGGCGTTTAGTTTCGCCACACAAGACGCAATGTCTCGAAAATTGGACGTTGCGTGCAGAGCTAACTATGTCTTGACTAGTTTCCCTGTGCTTACTCAGCTATATGAGGAACCAGAGTGAAGCAGCTAACAAAATATTTACAGAATTATATTTTTGGGGATACTTTAAAAATTCTTAACAGATTTTATTGCAAAAGCCATCTTAAACTTATTTATTGAATATAGCATAAACTACATTTTAGCTTTATAAAAAGCTATAATGCTTATAAAAAATACTTTAGTTTTTAATCACGCTAATTAATTGTAATTGTAAAAGTTTTTAAGTAAATAGTAGATTATTTGAAATCGTCAATATCAAAAGCCCAACCAAGCTATATTACATATAATATATATATATATATATTTATTTATTTATATGAATTTTTAAAATATATGAGCAACTAAAACACATAATAATATATTCAATAAAAATAATTCTTAACAAAATCAAAATATTTTTTATTTTTTTTTAAACCAAAGTTCGATATAAAATCTATCTAAAAATATAAATTTTATAAAAAAATGTAGCTTATCGTATCACTAAGTAGAACTTTTGGTTAATAAATATTTGATAACAAAAACAAAATAGGTATAATAATAATAAATTTTTTAAAGAAATTATAACAAAGCATAATATACGTAATTTGATGTTTTTATATTCTGTGAAAATGTAAAAATTAAATAAAATTACAAGTTCTTTGATTTTCATGATTATTACACATTCTAACACCTTCCCATACCAGACGGCAAGATACAGTTAGTTAGCTCATTCTGCAGGAATTCAGGACATTACGCGAGGAAGTTAAGAAATCATTGGCGGTAGTTCGATATAATACATAATATACGCGATTAATCCGGTTAAATAGTTTCAATTACAAATAAAATTAATAAATAAATATGAAAATTATTATATTCCAGAATTATTTCTTTTTGAACTGAATATGCTATAACTTATATCTTGAACACAATTGAAATCATAAATGAATGAAGATGACCACAATATTTTTAATTAAGTTTACTTATATGAAATTATTAATAAAACATATATTATATCTTTAATCGCTTATGAACAATTACAAATTACATTCTTCATGAAAATATAAATTAATCTTTATAGAAGAAAAAACTTCGTTTATTGTAATAATAAAAAAGTTAAGAGTCGTTTCACTCTTTTTGAAAGGTTCATGTGAAACTTTCAATTCCATTTTCTCCAAATAATTTCCTTAAATACCAAACCTTCATCCATCTATAATTTCAATTACAATTTTACATACAAAATCCATTAAGTACACAATTGGCAAATTAAAATATATTTAAAAAGCTAATAGTTAACTTTTTTATTAAATTCCACGAGCTACCTAAGTAATTTGATATATTTTAAAAGCTATCTAATAAAAAGTTTAAAAAGCACGCGTTTTATTTTATAATATCACCTTGCTATCACATTGAAGCAACTGTTTTCTACATTTCGTCCTTCAAAAGGCATTATATTGAATATCGCTTGATATTTTATTAGTGACAGTTTTTTTTTAATAATTAAATAACGAGAATGAATCTAATCTACAAGTATAACAGTAAATTTAAAGAAAGAAAATAATTGGTAACAACCACCGAACATATAAACAAATGCAGACAATGTTTACAAAATAAATAGGGAATTCACCAATATTATATTGGTGCTAGACTAAAAACACTTTTAATTGATGTACCCACAAATATTTTGTTTTGATTTTTTAAAGCATAAATAATATCTAAATATTACAAACGCGATACACGACATTCTATTGGATAAATAAAGGAAGGACGATATGAGATATATAAATATCTAAGATCCCATAATGCGCACCATCTTGCTCACTCGCGAGGCGCGCAACATGTCAGCTATAACGCGCAACTCCCTCCCTGTAATATAAAATAGAAAAAAGCTATTTATATAATACCTATACCTATTTATATAATATAATTATAATTATTCCAGCTTCACGCTTTAATCGGCATAAGCAGTGTAGGCAGAGAGAACTGTGTACACTGCGCCCTAAAGATTCCACCAGGTTTTAAGGAAATTGCGTTCTAAGTGAACTAATATAAAATCAAACATTCTAACGAATGGGGTTCGAACCCACAGCGCTATGGTACAGATTGTAAATTTTAGCTACATTCCCAATTTTTAAAAAGAATTTCAATATAGTTATAAATGCATAACAATACTTATGTGTCTTTAAAAATAATATTCTTTCTCTCCTCTGGCTCTGATAAACTACAGCGTTTAGTTCCTCCATGTAACACGTAATTGTTTAATTCAGTCAAAATGTGGAGAACGAAGTGTCTCTCTCAAAATCTCTTAGCTCAACTTGGTTTTACGCGAGTCAAAGAGTGAAGCTGATAAAACTAATGATATATTTAAACTAATTAAGCGTATTGTTAAAATATTGCCAATATTAAGACCAGCAATGTTAACGTTTTATATTTGTTTCATAATTTATTAAAGATTTACTTTTAACATATATACCGATTTTCAAAGTATTGAAAAAAGAATTGGTAATTTAAAATAGAAATTCAGAAAACGTTTCAAATAAACTAAAAAAATATACTAGAATTTTAGGACATAATTAAGTAAAAATATAAGAGGGAGAGAAAAATATAACTTTTACAAAACAAAACTATCTCTGCAACGTCCAAAAAGTAAAGCCTCGATAGAAAAAAAATTGAACAGGGGAGATACAGAATAAAAATACATATAGAATTTATTTTTTTATTTCCATAGAAGCTTTACTACTTGAAAGGAACAAACATTAATACATATACAACGACTAATCTAACAAATACAACATCCATCTTGGAAGACAATGAGTTACAAGAAAATATAAATGTATGTTGATGATAATTTATATTATATTATAAATAAGTCTAAAAGACGATAAAGAATATAAATATTATAAGTTTTATAACTAATTTAAAAGATATGGATATAATAGATACCTCCTACATGTCAATTATCTGTCAAATTTATCTCTGTATTGAAATCATGTTTCATATCGATTTGAATAAAAATCGATGTAAATTTTAATAGGTTTATACATACAAAAAAATACGAAATAAATAATACATAAAATATTAGGTTTTATTCGTTTTTTACAATATTTGATCTTTATATAAGAGACATTGTTTACTTTTGCAAATATCAAAGTAGCATATTTAGTTTGATGTTTTATTAATTTTTAATTGTCCCTATATTGTACAGCAACAAAACAAAAACACTTAAAGTTTAACCATATTACCAAAGTATATCCATAATAAATAAAGGATATCCATATGGTATAAATACTACGTACATATATCCTACTTACTAACTTTATTTTCGATGACTAAATACTTTGTGCTAATTTGGCACTATCATAGGTAGAAAGAAAATATCACAGAATAGTAATTCAAAAAGACACGTTGAAAAATTCTATTTTGTTAGTTATCATTTTAATTTTCACATCTCTAATGGGCACCTATGCGTAGGCCAATATTTTGCAAGTTACTGAAACTCAGAAAGACTCGTTCATAATTGATATCGATTTTCCTTTGAACTTTTTTTCATATCGATTCCACAAATCTACAAGTATAAGGTGTAATAATATTTTTTTAATTGATGATAAATATATATATATATTTTTTAATAGAGAAAATGCCAGTTTATTAAGAGGAAGCAAAGGAGTATTTCGGTATTAATATTTACCCTGTTTGAGATTCAAACATGTCACATGTTTAATTTATTATTTTATAGAAAATATGCGTCTAAAAACTTGGTCATACGGTTACTGTAATCGATTTTTTTAAGAGAATAATAGCAATATCGATCCAATGTATAGAAAAAGACAGGGGTAAAGGTGGTATACATTAGAATATAACATAGTACTTACGTTATGAATAATAAAAGTCTAAAGATTATTATCATATTGACATTAAATTTTTAAATTTTTTAGATGTGAAATATATTTTTTAATAACAATATTAACTTTAATTCGCAAACCGTCTTATGGCATGTTATTTTATTTTTTTATTTTATACTGTATAATCTATATTTAAAAAAAATAATTATATTTTTAGATACTAACGATATTATTTGTGCTATAATTCAGTGACATTGTACTTTTTTACTTGTTATACGTGAATAATATTAATGATATACGAATAAATATCGAAAAGAGCCCTTACCTAATAATAATAAATAAGTACACTGTCACAGACATCATTATCATATTACATAGAATATCGCACTTTTATTATGAAAGTGCCTTAACTCCAATTTATAGATTATTTAATTATTATACGGTAAGTAATTCTCCATAAAATCCTTTTTTTTTAAGTTAACACTATGAATTTTTCAGTTCGGTATATACGTTTATACTGTAAATATATATATATA